>VDFB02351519.1:0-16368 GCA_007258455.2 Sequoia sempervirens
GTTGAAAATATTTTTATTTTTCATGAAATTGTTGAATGCTTAATGCTAAATTTACTTAAGTGGTAGCAAAGAAATTGGTTATGGTCTTTGAAATCTAATGTCAAATCTATTAGTTTCATGAATTCCAAGTTTATCCTTTCAAACTGGAAAGCTGATCTAAAATGTTCAAAGAAATAATATAAATATATGTGTGTGTGTGTGTGTGTGTGTGTGTGTGTGTGCATGTGTGTATGTGAACGGCCCCTTAAAAGAAATAACAGCAATTGTCACATCATTACCCGAGAGCGACACTAGTGCAACCATGACCTGGTTATCGAAAACTTGGGATTAAACGAAAGTCAATCTTTGCTCTGTAAATGCAGGATTTTCTATTAGGTTGTCTTTGTTTCATATCTTTCAAGAAGGATAGGCTCTTCGCGGTCTTGTCTGTGGAGATTTTATTCGATCTGTTTACTCACAGTAAATCATTTTTCAATAAGGCACTAGAAGGAGGGCACAGCACTCCATGATCACATGCAGATTCACATATGATTTTTTTCTTTCTAGTTTCTTTGATATTTTTAGGTTTTATCTTTTGGAAGAGGATTTGTGTTTTGAGATGTCATTCCTAAATTTGGCAAGAACCTTTTAAACAAAAATTGAACACAAGCTAGTTTTCATGATGGAAATTGGAAAACTTTGTAAAATCTTTAATCAGAAACTACATCCTTTGAGTTTGTTTACTTTTGGTAGATTCATCGAGTGTAGAATTCATGATACAACTAATCATGGTGAACTTGAGTGTGAATTTTTTTTAACTAGGGTAAGTTTAGCCATAAGTGGAGCAATTCTGTTACAGAAGAATTTTTAACTGCTAAAAGAAAAAGATACATAACAAGAGAAATTTCCTACCCTAGTGGAGCTAGAAATATTAAAAAATTAACCAATGAACTGAAACAGTTAAGAAATTGAGATTATTTTAAGGAAAATCCTAACATCTTGCAGGGGAATATGCGAGAATGTCAAGATTCAGAGATATTTCATCATAAACAAGGAGAAGATATGGATGAATCATCATTCCCTGTATACGTGGAAAACATAGATAGCGAGATAAAGTGGGAAAATTGAGTGGGAAATGTGTGTATTGTGCTTCAAGTTGAAAATTCATAAGCTATAAAAAGACATTTTCTTGATTTTATACAAGATATAGAATATCAAGTTTTTACTTTTTCTCTTTCTGATAATGATATAAATAGTGATACATCTTGTTCTAACACAATGCAAAGAAAAGACACAGCCGAAGATATGAAGATTTTTAGAAGAGAAGGAAATAGAGAAATGAACATAGCCATTCATGGAAATGGACTAGGGCTGGGAGAAGGTACAATATTGTTGCACCAGATGAAATGTGTGCAACCGGTCTCTAATGAGGTTGTTTTCATACATTTAAGCCAGATTTTGGGTAAGTACACCTTCAAATTTATGATGTTTAAATATAGGAAACTTAAGATATTTCATTATTACAGTAGGATATTGAATATGTTGATAAGGGAATTTAAAGATAAACTTGTTGTAATTTTTACTAAAACTACAAAAGAAATAGTCGTAGAAATTAAAATAAATTGCTTAGTTAGAGTTAGTTTGTTGTGATATTAGAGTTAGAGTAGTTAGGGTTAGTTTAGTATAGTGTTAGTTTAGTTTTTTTTAGGGTTTTTTCCTTCTTTTCTTTTTTCTTTTTTGTTTGTTTGTTTTGTATTCTTTTCTTTGCTCAACTTCTGTATTAGAAAATTCTACTTAAATGTTTCTTAAACATGAGAGTGAAATTGAAACATTTTGCAAAACTTAACTGGAAAAGAAATAATAAAGCCATAAACAGTGAAACACACTTTTAAGAAAGATAAACACAAAAATATATATGTGTGTGTGTGTATCACATATATACATCAGATGTCAAAATCCTTGTCAAAAAAAAAAAAAGAGGATTTAAAAGAAAGGTGAGAAAAGTTGTGGATGGTAGTAGTTATCTAGTCAATCTAGGACGCCTCTTCTATCAAGGCCAAATACCCTATGTAGGCGAGTTCCCGGTGAGCTTCAAAATCTTGGATATGGAGATCAGTAAGAAAAGTTTGAAGTGGAACCACTTCCTCATGATTCAGGAACTAAGGAATATCATCCATGGAGGGAATCCCAATGGTCAAATGTGCAACAACGAAAATGGTGTACAGATTCTCCAAGAATTTAGGCTTAACTATTAGGTTGGAAGTGGCGCAAACATCTTCAACAGGTAACCCAATGTCCAAAAGTGAAGCTACAAAATGAGAAGCTATGTCGGAATAAAAATGGAAGTAGCGACTCAACGCAACATATCTTCCCCCAAGGACTAAGCATAAATTCGACATAGTGAAGTTGGAATTCCTAATAATAAAAAACTTTTCAAGCCTTTGTGGTTTATGCTCCCCAAGAAAATGTTCTATCTATGAGAACAACCCAAGAAAATAGGAGTATCCATGGTTAAGAAGCAAAAGTAAAAGCATAGAACATAGTGGAATTACAGAAACCGTAAAAAAAAGAGAAAGAAAAGAAAGTGTGGAGAATTTGAGAAGAAATGCACGAATTTATAGAAAGTTGTGAACAGTGTAGCGGTACATAGTTGCCTAGAGTAATTTTTTTGGAAATCGTATGTGCAAGGTGGAAATTGATTAATAATCTTTAGAATCAAAGGTTAAATCAAATAAATTCTTTACACATGTTTGGTGAAATTGCTTCGAGATTGAGCAATACGAAGATTGTGAATCAAGCAAGTTGAAGATTTTGAATTAATAGGGGTCATTTCCAATTATTTTAAAAATAAAAAGAGTCATAATGATTATTGAGGTGTTAAGTGTGTGGATTATACATGAGAATGAAGTTGGAAAGATGTTACATGTCATCACCCAAAGAAGCTAAAGAAATAATATGTTTTGAGCAAGGCATGCGAATTTAATGCAAAATAGTGTGATCATTTTTCAAGGTAATCATGACATTTTGATCCATTAATAAAGTGCAGCATCGTTAAGTTGAGATAGTTAGAAAAAATTTTAGAAGTTGTCATAAATTTAATCAAAAGGGTGGTAACTAATGTTTCTAAATTTAGATTTAAATTTGGTGATTAAGTTGTCTATTGCTAAATTTTAATTTATGCATATCTTTTAACATATAACGAGCTACAGTTAGTTAGGATTTGACATAATTGGTAAAATTTAGTTGGAAACATGCACTTACAGGGAATCATTAAATGAGTTTTTGGGAAGTAGTGAATTGATGAAGGGATTTACATTGAATGAAAAATAAAAAAAGTAACATTTTCTACCACTGTAATCCCCAACCTAATAGCAGTGCTTCAATGCTTGCAAGTTGATAAATGAGCTATTATTGCAATATCAAAAGTGAAAAATGAGCTATCATTGCTATATCTAAAAAAAAAAGTGATTTCAACTCTTTAGGCTATCCAAATAACTCTACCGGGGCTATGGACACTTGACCGGCAATAGAGCTATGTTGTGGGGGAATTATGGATTTAACCTTATCGGGGCTATGGACACTTGACTCGCAGCAAGGCTCTATCCCTAGTTGGATTTGGAGGATTACTATATTATGTAGTTCAATGTAATGAACTAATTCTATTTACTAAGCTCTAAAAACTGGAATTAATCAAGAGCACACACAGATGTTTCTAGTGGAGTTTTACTTTTATGTCAAAATCTAAGTAAAGGTAGAAAGTTATTGTTTTAAAATATGTATAAGTTCTAATTTACAACTGGTCATTTAATTTTAAGTTTAATTTTAAATTTGGTTTTATTGGTTGCAAGTTCTTGTGTGGATATTTTATTTGATCTATTTCTGCTGAGTAAAACCATTGTCAATAGGTAACATTAGGAAAACATTGGAACATCATCTCCAGGAAGAGGCATAGGGTTGATCTAGCAAATTCAAGGAAATCATGGATATGCCTCTTCCATGCAATCTCAAATAGCCAAAAGGAGTCTACAAGGAAAACTACAATCCATCTAGTATTTTATAGCCCAATTAGCCAACAAATGCAGGTCATTTACTCATCTTCTAAGGATACCACCTTTAAGTGGAATTGCAGTGTCAACTTAACCCGACAAGATCAAAGAGTATTTGGCTCACCTTCCCATCCTTATGCCACCAATTCTAGGTAAACCACTCCTATTGTATATTTCTGCTACTTCAGTGGCACTGGGGGCATCATTGGTGCAACAAGATGAGTCATCAAAAGAATGAGCAATCTACATCAGTTGAACACTAGTAGGCTATGAGCTCAACTACTCCCCAATGGAAAAAGCTTTCTTGGTAGTGGTATTTAGTTTGAAAAATCTACGACACTACATGCTCAATCACTTAGTGAAGCTCATCTCCAAGGTTGATCCATTCAAATATTTGTTATCTAGGACAACTCTAACTAGTCGCATGGCTAAGTGGGTCATGTTGTTAAGTGAATTTGATATTGAATATGTGGATCGAAAAGCTATTAAAGGACAAGTGATAGTGGATCAATTGGAAGATGCTCCCCTAGTAGATGCATATCCTCTGATTACAAATTTTCCTAATGAAGGGGTCTTTATAGTATCAAAACCACACAGGAAACTCTATTTTGATGGGTCCTTATACACAATGGATTGGGGGCAAAGTCTTACGATCATCACTCCCCTAGAATTTGATTATATACTAAATTCATTTAGGTTAGATTTTCCATGCACAAAAAACATATCTAAATATGAAGCTCTTCTTACTAGCCTCATAATTGCTATCCAATGGCATATCACTCACCTAAGAGTCTTTGGTGATTCTCAACTAATCATCAAACAAGTCAATGATGAGTTCTTCAAAAAAGATGATAAGTTATTACCTTATAAGCACACGGTGGATGACTTCAAAAATTATTTCACCTCTATTCAGTTTGACCAGATTCTAAGAGTGCTGAACAAAGCAGTGGATATAATGGATACCATTGGTTCCTTAATCGACATGCCTAAATATCAAAAAAAGTGTGAGTTCTTAGTTGAACAACTCTTAATCCCTGTGTATGATATCCCTAAAAGTGAGATGGTGTGCGAGATTGTAGGTCCCACACCACCATGGTACCATGATATTTACACCTACCTACATGATAACATCTTATCTTCCAATCTAGCATGCAACCAACACAAATATTTCATCCAACAAACATCCCGTTACATTATCGTAGGTGATACACTTTATCATCGTGGGTATAATGGAACCCTCCTTAGGTGTCTAAATGAGACCGAAGCCCACACAACACTAATGGAAGTACATGAGTGAGATTGTCTATGGGGCCCACATTAAAATGGTATGTCACTAGCTAAAATAATTCTCAAATGAGATATACTAGCCTACAATGGAGACATGAGGATTCTTGTGAGTTTGTGAAGAAGTGCCTCCCCTGTCAATAGCACACAGATTAGATACATGCTCCTACATAGGATTTGTAGCCTCTTATAGCACCATGGCCCTTCTCTTAGTGGGGTTTTGACCTAATCAAAAAGATATATCCCCCATCATTTGATGTTCACACCTTCATCATCACTTCAATTAAGTGCTTCACCAAGTGGGTGGAAGCAATGCCACTCTCTCAGGATCATGGGTACTTAGATATCCAAATTCGTCCTTTTCCATATTCTCTGCGGTCTTGGATCCCTCCACCATCATTTCTGATAACGGAAAACCATTCAAGAACCAAGCCATGAAACACCTCTATGACACCTTCCACATCCAACATCATTGGTCTACGCCCTATTATCCCCAAGGTGATGGTCAAGCAAAGACTACGAACAAAACCCTAATCAAGATCCTTAAAAAGGTAGTCAACAATAATGGTCAAGATTATCACCTTCATATCCATCCCACCCTTTGGGACTACCACACATCCATCCACACTCCTACCAGTGCCACCCCATATTCTCTCATATATGGTGTTGAAGCCATCTTGCCAATTGAGGTTGAAATCCCCTCACTGTGAATATCCTTGAAGAATCTTATTAGTGATAAGGATGCTCAAGTTGCAAGACTCAGCCAGTTGGAACTCCTCGATGAAAGACATATCGAAGCATACGACCATCTTTAGGCATATCAGAATCACCTTAAGATGATCTACAATAAAAAGGTCTATCCTCACCAATTCAATGTTGGTGATTTAGTTCTTAAGGAGAACCATCGCACTCAGTGGGATTGAGATAAGAAGGGAAAATTTGAAGCAAATTGTCTAGGTCCCTATGTCATCACAATTACTATGGATCAGGGACATATAGACTTGCTACACTTGAAGGAAATCCTTTAGAGGATCCCATTAACATCATACACCTGAAGAGGTTCTACACTTAAGTCAGTTGGGGTATCCTATCTTGCAAAAATCCAAAAATACAAAAAAAGTAAAAAATTGTTAAAAATACAAAAAAATATAAAAATAGTAAAGAGAAATAATTTTTCCTATGGTGAAAACCACCCTTGGTGGCTCCTTGGATAAGTACATTTGGTGAAAACCTAGTCACATGCACCATTCGTATAGGGCTTAATCATTATCTACCTTGCATCCTAATTACTTTGTGCTTTCACCCATCCTAATCTCATGTCCTATCATCCTATCAATCCTATCCTTCCATCCACATCCTTCATCATGTCACTTAGTATATTTTTTTTGAGCATTGGATGAGCTTATCAACTATCCATCATACTCAACTTTTATCCTAATTTGACCTTGTGTCATCAGTCCTTGTCCTCATGTCAATCCTTCACTTCCACCTAGGTTCCTTCATTATGTCAGTCTTCTTTTAGATCACATCCTACCATGGTGATCTTTTTGGTCTTCTTCAAACTACATTACCCCTATGCTTTCACGTAGGAAAGGTTGATCATTTGATCCACCCATGGGGATTTTATTTGATTTGATTTTAGTTTGTTTGGTCATTGTTTTCCATCATTCATCTTCATTGTCCTCTTTTTGCTTTTATCCATGGTCTTTTCTTGAACTATGAGAGCTTTATGCTTTCACGTAGGCAAGGCTAATCTCTGATTAGCCCCTAAGCCCCTAGGTCTTTAGGGTGTGTTGGTCATGTGTCTTGTGTCTCATGTCTTGAGTCGTATCATCAAGTATCACCTTATCTAGCTGGTTCTTTATAAACGAGATCCACTTGTATCATCAGATTCAATCAATTTTGGAGTCTCCTATGTCATATCAATCTTTTAGTTTAGTATCCATATTTGGTCTCAATAGGATGCATCCTTCCTAATAGACCTCATCAATCTCATCCACCCTCTGATCTTGTGGAAAAGGGTGTTTGAAATTTATTGCTATCTTTTGATATTTTTGGCTTTTGTTTATCATTTGATATTCCTATCATGACTTGTCAAGGCCACCATGGTCTATCATATTATGGTGTGTTTTGATTGGTTAACATAGGGGCATATCTTGATCTTTATTTTATTGTTGTCTTCTTGGTGTTCTTGCATAGTACCCACCAAGATCCATGCAGTAATTTGTTATGTTGGGGCATCCTTTTGTGCTTGTGGTTATCCCAATGCTTGGAATGACCAAGGTATTCATGACTTTGGAGTGTTGGAATATCCTTCTTGTCTGTTGTGTTTTTTTTCTGCATTTGACACTAATCTGCCTTGGTTTCACATACCCTGGCACCTGGTGTCTTATGCTATAGAAAAAATTAGTGCTATAAAAAATGGAAAATCACACTAGGATTGCATTTCATCTATACCTAACCTATGACCTATGATTTTTTTGGTGCAAACATTCACCTTCCACCTCCTCTTCTTCTCAAGATACCTATGGTTCTTGATAGGTTTAGTTTCACAACCATCCTCCCTTAATTTTGTAATGACTACAAGGAAAGTACTTTCCATTAAACCAAGGATATTCCTACCATCGGCCCTCATCATTGTGAAAGCTCTTATTTACACTCATGTTCTCACTCATATACCACACATCTTTATTTTTATAAGCTAAAGCAAGCATGACCGTAAATAAAGACAACCTACCACATGCTTTTCTCACTATGCAAGACCTTATTCACACTCATGTTCATGTTGCATTAAATTTCACATTAATCCATTTCTCATATACCACACACCTTTATTTTATAAGCTAAAGCAAGCATGATCACAAATAAAGTCAACCTACCACCCATTTCCATCATTATGCAAAGCCATGTTCACATTGCATTTCTTTTATCTATTAGTTTTTGTGAGGAATTTTATTGCATTCATTATGTTGCATGTCATAACATGTGCATTATCATCTCATATTTATTTTAAGTTATTTATATTAATAGTAATTGGTTATTCTAAGCATATTAGATTCATTTCATTATCAATTCATTTCCATATTAGTTCATATCATTAACACATTACATACATCGCCACCTGAATCACAAATTGTTAGATCCATATCCATAGCATATAGTGTCATAAATCATCTATCACATCCTGCATAATAAATGTTAGACATCATACATATCATCTATCTCATCCATATAAGCATAAACATACATCATTAGAAGCATATAGATACATCACATCATAATGACCATCCATAATAAAATCATAACCATACACGTATGAATAAATAAATCATCCATCATATAAACATAACATAGTGCCAATAAGGCTTGTCACATATCATATAAAAATCAAAATACATGTCCACCATATACATCGGTAATCATAAAATAAATTATAGGTACAAGACTCTAAATCAAATATGATCATTTTCGCTCTATACTGTACATTCATCCTACACCTATCAAAAATCAGTATCCTGTCATATATCCTCTATCCTCTCTATTGTGAGCTATAAGAGCTGAAGATATTAGCTCAAAACCCAAGACCACTTGCAAAAATAATGAAAACCTTCTACAAGGGAGTATGCAAGATAAATAGCTTGCTTGATATTAAGACCTATCAAATGATGAGGTATGAAGTATGTTACAAATGAGTACAATCACCTTCCTTATATAGGAAAGGTTCAAATGTAGTAATGAACATGATGTTGAAAAACGTCATAATCCTATGACATGAGACAACCAACAAACTAATCACCTAAGAAATGATGCATTAGCTAGATAAGATAAGTTCTAGAAAAGCCAACTAAGGCTTCTAGAAAGAGTCTTATGTCCTAAGTAAACTTATGTAAGTGTAATTAATTATTTACTTACACCAACACCCCCCATAAGTGCAAATTAGGGAGAATATTATTATGCAAATGATGCAAAGATGCAATGATGGGTCCCAGCTACAAGGCCATGTTAGGTACCCATGTACAAATGAAAAATTAAATCTCTCACAACCGCAGAATAGGAGAAAACCCAGTGGGACAAAAATCCTCTCCAAAAGAGAGAAAAGAAAGAAAAGAAACTAATCATGTGAGGAATGATGGAGGACTCCATGATACCCCCCAAGTATACCATCCATCACATATATATATTACAAAATCCCACCCATAGGAGGGAAAGTAAGAGACTACATAGCCCCCCCATAATGAAGTAACTCCAAAACCACTGAAGAATGTCTAAAAGAAAAAGAGAATCAAATGCCTACAAACAATGTATAGCCTTGGGAAGAAAAATATCCAATGGTCGATGTTGAAGAAACCTCATCTCCATGAAGAAGCGGGAGGGAAGCAATCTAAAGCATGAAATCTATAAAGATGTGTCAAGAGCCTCTGAAGATTCCTCAACAAAATCAGGTATTACCCAATCAAGGAGGAAGACAAAGAATGTGGAGACTCAAGAGAAACTTCCAAAGATGAAAGATCAAGAAGAAGAGAAACCCACTCAAACAAGTCCTCCAAATTTGCTGAAGAAGTCTGACATACCAAATTTGATAACCCTACCATGAAACCATCATGTATGTGCAAATCTGGAAAACCACAAGTGCCCTACTCATGTAAAGTGTGACTCAAATCTGAAGGAGTAGGAAGAGATGCAACCTCATTGCATGGCTTATGAATAGCAAGGTTTAACCATCCATGACATCCACCATCTAAACAACTGTCTACACTAGATCTAGGCAAGTCATTTCTGGAACATTCACCATCAGGAACAAAATGAGAAAAGTAGTAGATCTTTTCCTGACAATTGGCCCTACCCACTGCAACAAGCTGATTAGTATCCAAATCTCGAATGTAGACTGAATCTAGAGTGAACTCAATTTATTTACCAGTCTATGCTATTTGATATACTGAAAGAAGATTGTGCTAAATATCAAGAATAAAAAGAACATTATTAAATCTACTATGTGGCACATCAATAACCCCTTTACCAAATACATCAAGATACACATCATTTTCCATCAACATACTCATTAGTGAAGTATGCTTCAAATATGAAAACCTTTCAGGTTGGCCTGATACATGATAAGAGGCTCCAAAATCAAGAATCCAATTTTTAAATGTCTCAACTTGTGTGACAAGAAGGGCATGTCCTTTTTGTTTATAATCATCTATCATATCACTCCTATTTGCAATGCTTGCATGACCAGTGAGTGTAGTAGATGTCGATTGAGAAGAAGAAGATGATGAAATTTTAGACTTAGAAGGAAAAGAAATGTTGTGTTCCTTTAAGAGTTGTCTCATTTCATCTAACTCTTTCGTGTAACAAGTTTGTTCACCATGCCCTAGTTTTTTACAATAACCACATTTACTCTTCTCCTTCTTAGGTTTTTCCTCTTTTGAAGAGGTGGGAGATTCTTTAGATTCTACCTTTAGGTTTGAAATTTTTCATTTCTTTATCCTTAGATGATGATGATGCAACTAAAGCATGATTCTTAGTATGTGTATCAAGTTGACTTAGTTTTTCTTGTTCTCTAATCAACCTATCACAAAATGTCTCAAGAGAGGATATTACAAAATAATCACCTAATTCATCCATTGTTGCATAGAAGGAAGTAGAAAAGTATGCAAAGGAACCTTTCAATTTAGACAAAATCAAAAAGATGCACTCTTTATCAATTTTTTCTTTGCCACATCTAGCCAATTGAGATCTTAGTGATTTGAATTTTACCAAGTAGTCTTCAATGGTGGAAAATGTATTTGTAGAAAGTGAAGCCAATTCAGCCTCCAATTGCATGGCATGTACCTCACTAACTACACCAAAGAATGTCTTGTACTTATCCCAAACTTGCTTAGGAGTTGTGCATTCATCAATATGAAAGAATAAACTATCTAAAACATGCATTGAAGTTAAAACCATAGCTTCATCAAATTTATTCCTATGAGCAAATCATTCATATTCTCTAGTAAAATTAGGTTGGTGATCACCCAAAGTGGACCACAAACCCTTTGACCAAAGCAACCTCCACATTTTTACCTTCCATGTATGATAGTTATGAGGAGTCAACACTTAAAATCTTGGTTCATCCATGAGATCAACAAGTACCAAGAGTGAAAATATGGTAAATATCTGGATGAAATTGACATGAAACCTCCTAAATCTGATAATACAATTGAAAATAAAGTCCCCCCCACAAACAAAACTTCTTCAAGAATCAGGATGTCCAAGTTATGAACCAAAAAGAAAACATGCAAAAGTCTAAATATCTCACACTTGGGGCTAAAAATTAAAAAAGTACATGAACCAAAGTAAAGAGCTCCTCAATACCTTCCAAATGCAGCTTGAATCGCCAAAATGGGAGAAACTGGCAAAAAGTTATGAGCTTGGATGTCCAAAGGAGTGATCAAACTTTAGTTGTGAATAAATTGTACCTAAAAAAAATATATCAAAAATACCTACACTAGTACAAAGTACTTGTAGAGAGATTTCTATCGATATCTCGTTTACAGAATTTGGAGATCGTGGTGAAAAGTTGTACAAAAACGAAAAAAAGGCCTATTTTAGGCACTTTGGGGGAAAATCGGGTACAATGCCAGACTAATTTGGCACAAAAATGAAACACTTGGGTGTTGAGATCAAGTTACACATATGACCATACAAGGAATCAAGGAAATAATAAAAAAGTTTAAAATGCTCACATCGGCCAAGTACAATAGTCAATTTTTATACACAAAAATTTTAATACAAATTGGCCACATAAAGATTTGTAATACAAAGTTTTTAATAATAAAAATATAAGTGTCAATAATAAAAGAAACTCATAGACCAATAAAATCCAACAATACCCTGCAGTGATAAGTGTTTGACAGGTACTCTTCTGCGAAGTCAGTCGACACGTATTCCATGGATGGAGTACAAAGGCCAATGAACAAGGATGTCGACGAAGATCTATGATCTGCACACACTAATTGTAGCCAGATCAACTTGATAAGAGGTACCCGTAGGTGGAGTAGCAAATGCATGGTGAATATCTGCATAGTTCTACCAAAATGGGCCAACCAAACCAAGAATACCTGAAAGACCATAATCTGCGGAAGAGGTGGATACCCGATAGGTAGGTGACGGTACCCACAAGCAGAGAATAGG
The DNA here is from genome assembly GCA_007258455.2 of Sequoia sempervirens. Classification (NCBI taxonomy): domain Eukaryota; kingdom Viridiplantae; phylum Streptophyta; class Pinopsida; order Cupressales; family Cupressaceae; genus Sequoia; species Sequoia sempervirens. The sequence goes on from VDFB02351519.1 coordinate 12,483, forward strand.
GGATCTCAATAGATTATGGATTACAGGTCGGGGAAATAAATATCAGTGAGAGTCTTCAAATGGGGCGATAAAAGTGGCCGAGGATGTTGTACGGGTTGGTAGGAGAAATTTGGCAATAAAGGTGTCAACCAAAACTGCAAACAAATTAATGTCTGCATATGATCCCTAGTAAAAGGGTCGTCCAACCAAAACAAACCATCGAAAAAATAAAATTCCACCACAATATTTAATAATGCCCATACAATAAATTTAGCCTGATATAATCAAAAGTGCAAAATATACAAAAAAGAATATATATTTTTATTCTGCAAAAATGAATATTGTACCCTGTACCTAGGGGTCGTATGACCACCCCAAGTAAATTTTTTTTGCCTCACGAATAGTTAAAGGTTAAATAGGGAAAATTATGTGTCAATTTTAATCTATTGAGCTTCCTAGAAATGATGCCAAGCTCGAATCAGCCTGAAAATGCACCAAAAGCTCTACAACTCCTAGATCTTGCAAATATTCAAACCTCCACAACTTTGGTTAGAAATGTCAAATTTAGGTGAAACAAAAGTCAATTCTGACTTTTTCAGCTACCCTGAACTCAAATCTAAGCTTATATTTCCTCCAACACAAGCCAAAAGTGACTTATCATGAAATCCCACCTATGGAGAGACAACCTCAAATCAAGATCTCTCACTAGCAATAGCTCCACCCTCAAATCTGAGGGTTTTGCAAGATGTGGCTATGATACCATGTAAGAGCTAAAGATATTAGCTCAACACATAAGACCACTTACAAAAATAATGAAAACCTTCTACAAGAGAGTATGCAAGATAAAGAGCTTGCTTGCTATTAAGACCTATCAAATGATGAGGCATGAAGTATGTTACAAATGAGTACAATCACCTTCCTTATATAGGAAAGGTTCAAATGTAGTAATGAACATGATGTTGACAAATATCATAATCCTATGACATGAGACAACCAACAAACTAATCACATAGGAAATGATGCATTAGCTAGATAAGTTCTAGAAAAGCCAACTAAGACTTCTAGAAAGAACCTTATGTCCTAAGTAAACTTATGTAAGTGTAATTAATTATTTAATTACACCAACATGAGCTTCCCACATCTAACCTCTATGGTGATTCTAGCACTAGCCCCCTACGTGGAGCAATCTCTCAGCAACTATTGTACCCTTGAGTGTTTTTCCATGTTGAGTAAGACAGTGCTAGCATCTGTGGTGGCGCTCTGACATAAGGAGGTACACACTATGTCTAATCTAGCACTATTGTGAAGTAGGCCACCATATAGTAGCTGGCCTCCCGCATGTACTCATCCCTCTCAACTGCCTAATATCTAGCTGAATCCCACTCCTCCCTATATCTGTCCCAAAATCTGCATATGGATCTCCTCTCTTGTGCCCATGCATCCTGAGCCAACTTTAACTAACCAATCTCTACCCACAACTAGGACACCTACTCTATCACTCTGTCCCTCTCCTCCAGCATGGCCTATACCTATGCTTGTACAACATCCCTCTCCCTCCACAATGTCTACACCTTTGCATCACCACCCTCACCCTTCATGGCCTATGCCTATGCATGTGATGCATCTCTCTCCCTCTACAACTCGTACCCATGCTACTATGTTCCACCCCTCCTTCCACCTTCCATTCCTATTTCCCATGGTCCTTCCTCCCCCTTTATCATGGGCTCCATCCACTCTCATTCCATCCAGTCCCTCTTCCCCTTTGTCTCCTCAAATCCATCCATATCCACCTTCAGGGGCCTATTTTCCACTCCTTCAGGGTCTTGTTGTCCCCTCGCCTGTAGTATGGTCACCTTTTCCTATAGTTTGTCTCACCCCCAACTCACCCTAACCAGCTCCTCATGCTCTCTTTGTCTCTCCCCCTCTAGCTGAGTCACCTCTAGTCCATCCCTCTCTACTTGTACCTCCTCTACATGTCATGATATTGCATCGGCTAGGTCCGCAAACTCCCTTTGCCCCTCTGCTAACACCATGTCCACCTTTGCATGCAACATACTCACCTTGCCCTCTAGTATGCTCCTCACAACCTCTAACCTCTAAATCCTAGAGGCTTTGCTCTATAATCTGTAGCCTTGGTTGAGCTCCTCTCAACAATACGACTGGGTCCTTTGGTGGTGGTGGTATGTATGGTACCATGGCCAATGGGTCAATCTCAGGAGAATCTAACTCCATCACCTCCACCTATGGCTCCTCCCTCTCCTCCTCTACCTCAACCTCATTTTGGTCTCTCCTTCGTTGTCCACTCCTCCTCCTCACCCTCCCCTGCTGACCTCCTACCTCAACCTCCTCCTGTCCTCTCCCCTGCTAAGCTCCTTCCTCAACCACCTCCTATCCTCTCCTTTGTTGTCCTCCCCTCCTCCTTTGTCCAACTAGTAGTAGCTCATCCTCTGGCTCAAAACCAAGTGCCTCTATAATTGGCTCCACTGGTGTAATCCATGTTGGTCAGTGATAGGAAAACCACATAGAGAATCTCACTGTCACTTCCGCATCTGCTCTCCCTCCTCTCCTATCTAGATAGGGTACATATTGTAGCTCCTCCCACTATTGTATCATAAAATTGATAGTAATCAAATCCCCCATGGTCGCTCTCACATCATCTGCCTTAATCTCTCTAGTCTACGAGGAATATCCTATTGAAGCCCAAACTATCTCATCACCTAGTTCGCCCTATGTAGCTCCACTATATAGGTCTCTCTCTTGACTATGTAGGAGACTACATAGAATTATCCTCTATCTCTCCTCATCTCTCCTCCATCTAGAAAATTGTCATTCCATGTAAGGCCTCCACACTATCTAATCCTCCTGTAGATCATCCAACATTCTCCTCCATCTATCCATATTATGGAAGCCCTGATAATGCCATACCCAACTATACTTTGTCCCATACCAGTATGCCACCAGTAGTGTTAGATACTACACCCCTCTCATCACCACTCCTGGCCTAGCTATGCTAATATTCTCCCAATCCCATATTTGTAAAAACATCACATATGTAACATTGAGATACCCTTGATAGCACACTATGTGCATATCCCTATATAGTTGTACTAACATGCATGGACCCCATGTGAGCTCTCCCTTGCTCTGCTCCATGATGTGTCACACAACCTCCATGTAATTGAGGTTGCAAAATCATCTAATTTTTTCTAGTATCAACGGTCTACTACTCAATCTACAAAGGTATAGGGGTAGTGGCAGTACCCCCAACCCCAAAAATCTTTCCAAATCCAACACCATCCTCTACATTGGTAAGTCCTCTCACCCACATAGGAACCATAGGGTCTGATCTAGTGGCTCACCCTCTGATCTCGCCCTGCTCACTAGATGGCCCATTATTTGTAACCTCAAAACCCTCCATATGTCCTTGAGAGTGATAGTCATCTCCCCTATTGGGAGGTGGAATGTAGAGGTCTTTGAGCTCCATCGCTCTATAAGGGTAGTAAGCAGTGCTCGATGTGCTCTAACCATAGGGTATCCCAACATGTGCAACAAACCCACTTGTGCTAGAGCCTCATGATCCTCCCTATTCATTTCTACTATGGTTTCCTCCAACACCTCTGAATGCCTCGCTCGTGTCCGCAGGCTCTCAAACCGCTACATCCGCACCACACAATATGTCAGTCATTTTCATAACTTCCACGTCTTTCCCTTTCTTTGTCCTAGCCCTAGGTTTGTCTTCTCGATATTTCCCCCCTCTTTTTTGTGAAAATTTACATACTTTTCCTAGTTTTATCTTTTCCCCTATTTTCTTTTTGCCTTTTGGGTGAATTCACCCACCTCAGATGAATTTCCCCTTTTTCTCCCATCATCTGTGCCTATCACCAATGGGATGGGTGAGCCTACTAGC
>VDFB02351520.1:0-11735 GCA_007258455.2 Sequoia sempervirens
TGGAAAGAGAAGAACTTATAGGCCATTGAACTTTGTAGAATTTTTAGCAAGATAAACATGGATCTTCATAAGATTCTATAGATTAAATAAACCATTTGATAAAATCATCTTCCAAACCCAATTAATAATCTCACAAGTTTTTAACAAATGTTGGATTTTGCTTCCAATCATCTTGGTTTCTTTACTAAAAAAATTAATTAGGACCCAACAACAAATATGTGATATTTATCTAATATCATTTTTAAGGCCATTAATTCTCCTCACATTCCAAGAAGATTGTTATTGGCCATCTTGAGGGTCCTTCCCCCTAAATCTTGTGAGAATCTTCTTGATAGCATCCCAAGCTCCTTCATGTATACCAAATTTAGCATCCCTTTATAAAAAATCTTATTCTATTTTAAAAAATCTTATTTTTCCAAGCAACAATGATTACCTATTTCACTGACAAGAGCTCTAGACCTTTTGTAGGCACAAACAAATGGATCTTTCATAACTTCAACTAAAAAACCAAATTTATTTTCTTATTACCAAATTGAAGAAGCCAACCCCTAGATAATTCTATCTTCTTCAAAGTCTAAGGCACATGAATCCAAAGATGAAAATATAATAGCATTAAAAGCCAAGATGTGAGAAACATCATTTTAGCCCAACAAGGAGGGGATTTTTTTCTTTCTAAGAATATTAAATACATGTTTCCTCTAAAACAAAGAGATATTTTTGCATAATCTAATATTTAACTTTTAAATTTATATCAATTTTGTAAGCATGCTAAGAAGGAGCTAGACACCATTATTAGAGAAAAACTAGAGGTGGTTTCTAAGCTAGAAAAAGTCTTTCCTAATCTAAGAAGCCTCCTTAGTTTTCCATACCTTTTTTAGAGACAAAGATTTGATAAAAGTTATACACTTCTAAAAAATAATTTACTTTGTGGCAAGTATAAAAAAAAGGTAGCTCATTATAGTCTAAATATTGATAATAAAAACTAACCAAAGAAGATAAGTAAATTCTTTTGGAGAGGGGTGATCAAGATCCCTACCAAGATTAATCCACACAAAATTCACATGAGACAAATATAAAGCCTTAGAATTAGGCTTAATGTATTTACTTAGTGAATGTTTATTATATTTTAAGGAATTCAAGATCCAAAATCTAAAGGAGTGCATATAGATTAACCCAAACCTTTGAGTTTGATGTTAAAATTAAATTATATTAAAGAATCAGACTATTTTGATGAGGAAAATTAAATTCATAGAGAGTAAGATTGAGAAATTCTTTATGTGATATACCCAAAAAAACAATTTAATGATAAAATACTATTTAAATAAAATTAATCTTAAAATCCTCATTCTAAAGGCCCATTTCCTAAGATTGAATAGAAGCATTAGACAAGCAACCCTCAATATAATCTCTAAATACTCCTAAGTTCATTATTTGTTGTCTATGGCCTTTAACCTTAGATTCATCCAAAACCACTATAGTATAATCTAAACCCCTAAAACATGTGGTGATTCCTATTTGACAAAGGACTTATTACCATCATCATGCCTACTTTTTATACCAACAAGGATTAAAATTAGTTTAGTAACTAGGGAGAGGTAAAGCTAACCACAAGGGCCCACCTAAGTATTTTCTACATTCCAATTGCTATGGTAATCAACCAAAAGATACACACCTACAACTTCTAACTAGATGAACTTAAAAAATATATGGTGCATGCTCTAAGAGGAATACAAAAACTCATTTTTTGTTTTAGCATAAAATATAGTTGTTGTACTAGTATCTAGCATTAAATAGAACACACTATTGCATTATTATATAGTATATATGAGACAAGAACATAGGTTTCATATTAATCCAACAACAAGTCTAATAAGCCATCATTAGTCTGAAAGGGGCAAACATAGATGATCTATGACATCTATGAATATAGGCACTCACCCAACCCTACCATTATGGAACTCAATCCATTGTATCAAGTGATACTAGACAATTTGCATCAACACTTATACACATGCTCCTAGTGCCTAAATATTTTCTCCACAAGTAGATTTGTGATGAACAACCTTTATCAATCTATACATCCACTGACCTACCAACATAATCACATGATAAAGTACACCATTTATTATGACCCTAGTTATAACATATTACGAGAAAGATATTTTATTGTCTGACTATGATGACAAACATCCCTAGTGTATTATCCTTATCACAATATAAAGATCACACATAAATTTAAGAGAATACCACTCACAAATAGATCATTAAGACCTACTTTCCTCCTATCAATTAAGAGGTGGGGAACCAAGTGATTTCACCTCTCGCTAGTAATACTCAAAAATTAGAAACCAAAAATTAAGCACAATGTTGCTATTATTGAGAACCAAAATGAAACCCCAAACTAGAATAGAAACTAGAATTGTCATACTGGAAAACTAAAATCGTAGCTAAAATAAGAAAACCATCTACTCCTATCAAAACATCTTCTAAATAAGTATTACTCAATGTCTAAGTGAGAAGTTAAGTGGAGATTCAAAAATCCTCCATCCTCTTGGTGGGTCTTCCAACCTTCTCTTTGACCCCTAAATCCTTTCTACTATATGTGGTATGGATATGTTCAATAATTAAGTCAAGGTGTTTGATAATACAATTTCTTAAATCACAAGCATAAGATATGAAAGAAGATAAAACTACAATAAGAGAAATGCTCCTTTATAAAAAAAACATGTATCAATTTCAACCGATAATAAACCTACTAATATAAGAACCCTTATACCCCGATTTCCAATTATGCCTATTACATTATCTAATTACTAATATACTAATTACACAAAAATGCAGTAACTATATTACCTTTAATAATATATATCCGTTATAATATTGTGATCTACAATTTATAGATACTTTAATGCATTTTGTTGTATGATCCCTCTTTCTTACCATCATGATTGGGATAGAATTAAATTTCTATCAACTCTCTTTTAAATTCACGTGCAATCATATGTGGCAATGGCCTACACCTTGGAGCTTATCAACTCCCAACAAAAGTTTCAAATGGTCATTCATCCTCTGATAGGTCTTCCAACGTCCTCTTTGACCCCCAAAATCCTATCCACTAGATGTGGCATAGATAACTTCAATAATTGAGTCAAGATGTTTGATAATACAATCTCGAGAACCACAAACATAAAATATGAAAGAAAATAAAACTATAATAAGAAAAATACTCATTTGTAAAAGAATTTTTTTTTTTTCAACCTATAATACTCCGATTAATACAATAACCTTGACATCTCTACTTGATTTCCAATTTCCCATTGTAATAACCCTCTTGGTTGCTAGTTGGACTCAGTAGTGTTATGTTTTGTTTTGATGCTCAGATACTATGATGATACTGTTATTGTTTGATGTGGTTAGTCAGATACTATGATGATACTGTTATTGTTTGATATGGTTAGTTAGATGCTAGATGATGTTGTTATTTCATTTTGGACATGATTACTTTATATGACTTTATGGTTGATTATATCAGTTGATTTTCTCAATTATGATATGATGCAGTGATTTAATTTAATATGTTATGAGATGATTGTTAGTTAGAAATGTAATTCATTGATTATGTTATAATTGTTAGAATAGGTGTGACGAAGGACAATATAGCATCACTCATTCGCGAGTGCCCTGTTATGTTGTGATTCCTTCTCACAATGCAGTATTTTGATTTAATACTTTGATATATATGTATATATGCACATGTACACAACTTCGTTTGTATGCGGATTGCAGGTACAAGTCTCGATTCCACCTGCTTCGGCAGGACAGGGTGAGCACCAAATAACCCAACGGATAAATGTTGATACTGAGACGAAGAAGTCCTCCGCTCCATGATGTCATGTCTCATTTGTTTGGTATAGTTGTTTTTGTGTAATTGTCGCCATTGTGGGTTGTGTTATGTGTTTTGTCTTATTTTATTTATGAGGGCATTTATAGTTATGATTTATTTTAATGATTGAAATAAATTATTTATTTTAATGTTGGATTAAATGGTATTTAAATATTTAAATAATTTAATTATTTTGAAAATCATATATTGCAATTAAATAATAATTAAATATTAAATATGTCTTAATTATTTTAATCAAATATTTGGTGGTGGATAATTATGAGAATAATTATTTAAAATAAATATGTAATGTGAGGTGCAAGAAAAGTTGCAAAAATAGGAATTAAAGCAATAAACAAAATAAAAGAATAAAAGACAAGGTGAGCCAATAGGATTGAGAGTTGGGAAAAAGCTTGTTTTAAAGAATTGTTTTTCTTTAATTTGGGATTTCCGGAGAGTTTTGGAGAAAGGGCAATATATTTTATTTAATTAGGAATTTTTGTAAGTTCTCACACACACAGTAAGAACAGAAAGTTGAAGTTGCTCAAGTCATTGTTGAGTTCGCTCGGACTAAGTATTGGAATCGAAGTTCGAGGGCATCAGAGTCAAGCGGCATCTTCAATTTGCATTGACTCCAGGTTCCTCTCATAGTCTTCTCGTACACCTTTGCTTTTATCTATTTGCTTCAGAAAAAGGAAAAATAAACTTTGTTAAAAAAAGATTTTTGAGAATATAGGAAAGATCTACTGTTTGAATTGAAAACTAGGGAAAATTATTAGACTGGAAATCAAGAAAATATCGTTACTGTACTGTTTCTCAATTTATCAAAAAAAAAACAAAACCATAGCTTCTGAAATATTCACAAAACAAAAATAGTGTTTTTAAGGAAAATGATTTCTTGTTGAAGATTATAAATTTGAAGGTTTTAGATATATATTCTGTTTAAGTCTGGTTAAATATATTCGTTGCTCTATGTTGTTCTTTTACTCCCTGATTTAAATTTATCTCTGTACTTTTACTCTGTTTATTTAAATAAATAAATAAACAAATATATATATATATATATATATATATATATATAATTATTTGTTTTGGTAGTATTGTGTTAGATTTAAATAGTGCTTATGCGTCGGCCGTATGTCTTTTATTTTTTTGTGGGATGTGAATCGAAATTTTAATTTCTGTTCGCGAATTCGAAATTCGCGTATTTTTGAAATCAAAAATTTGCATGTTTGAAATCAAAATTTCTAAACAAATGAAAGTTTGATTTTATTTATGTGGAGGGGGGGAAAGGTTCGTACGTTTCCCCTGCCCCCCTTCCTTGTAGTGGGGACTGTGCGTAGCAGTCCGCGGACTGCTGTGTGCGACAGTCTGTAAGACTGCTGTGCGCAGTCCTCTGTGTACTGCGGTCAGCCAAGCCAGCAATGGCTTAAATAAAACTTTGTTTTTTTTATTTATTTTTTTTATATTTTATTTGTATTTAAAATTGTCAATTGGCTCATTTTTTTTTAGTAATTCAAAATTTTAATGATTTTATATATATATATATATTTATATATTTATATATAAATATTTATAATATTGTTCTGTATGCTGGGTATATGCATTGTTTGCCAGTAAGGGAAATTGTCCAGAATATTGTTGGTTTGGAAAGTCATGTAATTAAAATAAAGTTGGATGATTAAAAATAAGTTATTAAAGATATGTATATATTTAAATTATAGTGGTGTTGTATTTGATTATATTTTATTTTCAATCAGGTTATTTAATGTCATGTAATTTAAAGGAATTCTAATTGTTCAATTTTAAGTTAAGTTATTATAGTTACGAATATAGTTGTGTATTAATTACTTGATGTTGTTATTACTCAAGAAGTTTTGATATATTTTAAAATGACACTATTTCTGATCGTTTGGATAAACAAATTTGTTATACAAGAATTGAACTTTAACCGTGATTGTAGACCTTGTTGAGTTAATTATTTTGGGTTACATAGTCGAGAGTGGAATCAAACGTAGTGGGGTAACCTGGTAAATGTTATCTGAATTTCTTTTCATGTTGTAGTTTTCTTTGTTCAATATTGTCGATGTGGGAACCGTACTGGTCTGTGAGATTCTTGTTCCAGAGGCTTGTGATTAAAGTGTTATTGATCTTTGTTTATGCTTTTGAGCATTATTGGTGTTTTGTTAGGAAGGGTTGGACGGGTTTGCAAGTTTGTTGATTATGTGCAGTTGCGAGATGGTTAATGCCTCGTGTATTGGATTTTGGTTTTATGACTTATATGTGTTAGTCCAACCCTTGCCTACTTTGAGATATGTTAGGGGTCATAGGAGGGAGAGTGGCTCTTCGTGGGCGTCGGCACCTCAGATGAGGAAGGGCCAGGATAACCCACGAAAGAGTAGTAAACAAGTGATAACCTAAACAATAGATTTAGGGGGTTGGGTAGTTTAAAAACACAAGATAATAAAACATTGGATTCCTTGGCTATGCACTAGGGCTACCCTAGACTAGTGATAGACTGAGAAGGCCGTGGTCGGCATAGTCATAGTCTCGTCTTCATGAGAGACTATTGGCTCCACATTAGCTACCCTATGGTGTCGGTGCCTCAGTTAGGAGGAAGGGCCAGGAGATCCATAGATGGGTGCCGACGCCTCAGTTGGAGGAAGGGCCAAGAGAATCCCATGAGAGCTATGCGATGACACTCTCCACTTGAAACCCTTGTTGCTTTGTGCTATTGCCTCTGGATGTTATCTCTTTATGATGCTTTTTGAATTCTTGTGAACTTGTTTCATGATTGTTGATTGGTGATACTTCATGTTATTGTGATGAGTTTCTTAAGTTTTATCTTATCATGTGATTTGTGAAAGTTGATGGTTGTTCATTGTAAGCTTTGAGTTGTACTTGTTTTGTATCATGTTGTTGTTGAGTCGGTTGACATTCATGGTCGGGTTCACTTCCTCGTCACCTCTGAGCATAGGGGGTGAGTTACTTGTAATTCACATGGTTGGGTGGAACGTGCTCCGCACCCGTTGGGTTCCCCATCAGCGTCTTGTCTTCTCAACATTCCACAGTGGAGTTGTACCATTGATCTGTTATACTTCATATTTCACTATACTTGTATCAATCCCCATGTTGGGAAGTTCAATGTAATTCAGTATCAAAGATTGTAATGTAATATTGAAACAATGATGTAATAGTTAGGTTTAATTGTATCTTGTTAAAAGATTTATCATGGATGTAATTATGCGATGTTTATCATACTCGTATCATGGCTATCGGATGTATCATTGTATATGGTTATCATAAATTTAATGGTTATGTTATATTCTTTATCTTTATTCTGTTTAGTTGTTGCGATGTAACCTCGCGTGCCCCAGAGAACCAAGTGTATTAATGCTATGTGTTATGCTTTGTGGTTATGGTTAATGTCATTACATGTTTAATTTAATTGTTTTAAAAAAAAAAATTATTCGCATTATGTGTGTGTTCTCTGGGGTTTGCACGATAGCACATATAATCAAATTACTAAAAAAACTAATTACACTAAAATATTCCTATTACCTTAACATTATATATCCATTATAATATTCTGATCTACAATTTATAGATACTATAATACATTTTGCTGCATGGTCCCTCTTTCTTACCATAATGATTGGAATAGAGTTCAGTTTCTATCACACCCTTCTAAATTCATGTGCAGTTGCTTGTGACCATGCCCCACACCTTGGGGCTTGTCAACTCCCAACAGAAGCTTCATGTGTCAGGAAAACTGACTTCTCAGCAGAAATGGAATGAAACTGACATTGCAAGAAACAGTGCCTTTCAATGAACAGAAAACACGGCAGTTACAACCCTTTACAGCATCATATGGACGGTCCCCCCACTGCCTGGGTCTCTTCGTTAACCAGCCTGCTGTTTCAATCACCTCTATTCTGATCATTCTTCACACCTCAGTAAAACAAGGAACTTTGCACTTCTTAGTATAGTACACTTCCTATATCATCATTTGTTTCTTCTTATACAGTTTTGTATGCAACGTCTCCAAAAACTTGCTTATACTCTTTCAGGAAAGTCAATAATATGCCTATTATGCCCACATTCTTAGAACTTCTTCAATCCCCCAAAACAACTTATTTCCAGTTCTGGGTGGATTGATCTGCAGAGTGCCCAAAAGAAGGAGGGAATATGTAAGTAGTATTGTTCTGTTGATGCTTTAAGACGTCAAGCAGTTGATATATCAACTTGAGACAACTTCTAAAATGGCTTTAAAATGGCAAACAATAAATTTGGAAATCTCCAGTGTACAACTACTCTCTCATCCACCTTCCGGATTTCATAAAGTCTAATATCACTTGTAGGAATCAAAGAAAAACAAATTGTATAGAATTATAATGCTTATAATTTTATGGAGTAAAAATAATTATATTATGGACTAGTCTTAATATATCTTTCAACCACCTAATTAAGTTATAACTTGTCATCAATTGTTTTTCTATTAATTTGTTAATATAATATTATTATTACGTCTAGTCTCCCTTCCGAGGGCGTGCCGGCGTCACTGGTCAAGTGAAAAAAGTTTACTAGACGCACTACAATTTATAGGGGGGCTACCCAATTATATTATTGTCTAATATTAAATATAATATATACTATTATAATATTATATTTAATTATATGAAAAATATTTTACAATAACAATGAGAGACAAACCTTATGTCATGATCATGTATATAGAAATTAAAATATAATTAATTAGAAATTTTTTCTCTTGAATCTAAACCCTTACCCTTTGATCCCCAAGGACTTTATACTTCCTCAACCAAACCCCACTTCCCTCGAGGATGTCTAATGACTTGAATATGATGGGCCAAAATGTGATGAACCTCCATTAGTCCTTCAAAACACATCATAACCTCATTAAATGGTTTTATGTAGGGATTAATAGGCTAAATATCAAGATGGAGATCATGGCTAAGAGGTAGAGGGAGGAGATGTAGGTATATGTTGTGGAGGACATGAAGATATTTCAAAAGTAGGATTTACCCCAAGTGAATTAAGTTGATCGAGGGTATCTCTAATAAAAATGAAATGATTGTTGTCTTAGAGGAGGAGGTTATAAAAGAACAAGGGAACCGAGGTGTTAGGTTGATGGCTCTAGAGTAGGACATTGCAAAGATACAGGAAAACATAAACAAGGTTGTTAAAAGAATTGCTACGAAGATTAAAGGCCTTAGAAATAAGGTGGAAAAGATGATAGTTGGTTCTAGTCTTGTGATGACTACCAAAGAGGATTTTGGTTCCAACACTAGAACTAGAAGTACTAGAAAGAAAAATGATGAAGGTGACAAAAAAAATCTCAAGACCATCAAGAATTTCAAGAAAGCTTCTTCTAAGCTGAACTCGAAGCTGCTAATACCCTCAAGAGAATGTAATATGTGCTCTATTAGCTTTTCTTTCTATCTATGCTCTACATTTTGTTGTTTTTTTATTCTTGTTTTGTTGTGGGTTGGCTATGTTTTTGTCAATATTTTGTCTCGTATAAATGGTTTCAAGGACCCTTCAAAACCTATTTTTTACTCTTTTAATCCAAAATATTTATTTAAAAAGTTATTCTCAATATTTTTTTTGATAAATGTATTATATATACCCAAAATAAAAATTAGATCCACTAATCATAAAAACTATTTTAATTTTATATTAATTTTATTACCTTTAAATTTATAACATAATTAAATGCATGAAAAAATCTAATTTGATATGAAATTTTTAATATCTAAATATATTCTCATTTTTCTTATTATTTTGAATATGTTTTTTACATTATAAATTTATTACACTTTTCTCATAAAATTGTAAGTATATTTTTAATACTATAATATTTTTTATTTTATTTTTTAATTAATAAATTTTAAAGTATTTTTTAAATTTTAAATTTTTCGTATTATATTCTATAATATTTTTGGATTTAAATATTTTCTATATATTTTATGTTAAAAAATACATGATTATTATGAAAAGTTGAACTATCCATAAAAATAAAAATAATATATATAGTCATGTATGGGAACTTCCTTCTCTCCTTTGGTTTTGTTCCACAATGCTAATATGGATGACATATTCTATGAATATCATAGCTCATTGCCTATAGAATTTTGATATTAGTTCTTACAATTATACATGAAGTGAAGAAGGTTTGAAATCCAAGGAAGACTTTTCACTAGAAAAAGAAAATTTATTAGGAGTTTGATTTTTTGTTTTTTGAAATTCAATTTGATAAAGTAACTAAAAACATTTTTAGTGATCAATGAAATATTTTTAAAGGGAGTGAAGCTTTTTTAATTTTCAAATGTTCATACAAAAGGATGTTTAGGGTTTCTATATATAAATAAAATATTTAAAATATGATATGTTTTTTTGGGTCATTTTTGTTGCATAAAAAATAATTTTATTTGATTCTTCAAATTAATATTGAAATATTTAGAAGTTAATAAAGATTTAATCATATTATATTATTTTTTATGAAAACAATAATTATAAAGATATAAAACATTATTTGAATATGAATAAAATAAAAAAGATGTAAATCAATAACATTGCTAATTAAATAAAGTAGGGGTCAAAATTAGCAATTAAGAAATGTATGAAAAATGAAGATCACTTCTCATACCTGATGAAGGAACTATCTTTCAACACTTATTAGGCAAAGGGCCTAACTTGGATGGAAAAATCATAAAAACCTTTGCATTTTTGGTCATTAGTTTGAATCCTAGACCTCTATCATTAATTATTATGGGTAGTGAAGTAAAATGTGAGGCTTATACAGAAATATTTTAAACCAATACATGGAAATATTAATTCATCCATACATATTTTGACGTAGCTCATGACATATGAGAGACAACACAATTTGAATATTGGGAAGAGTTGTTAATATGCATTTAAGTGTCATTGGTATACATTTTTACTATTTATATAAAATATAGACTAGAAAATTCTAGCAAGTTACTTCTTGATAACCAGTAGTAGAGTAGTGTAGAAGTTGGCACTTGATATGCAAAGGCATTGTCCTACCAGTTTTTTTTAAATTTAGTATTTGAAAATAGTTTTAGTACATTCAAAAACTAATACTTGAGTCTTCATATTTTATTCATACAAACTTTAATTTCCTATATTTCAAAGCATTGGAATGTTTTTCTTTATATCTATGAAATGGTATAAACCGTTAAAGGATTTGAGTATTGGATAAAAAATCTCGAGTTAAGGAATATAATTTTGTTGAACTAGTTTTGCATGGGTACAACTATACTTGAAATAAGTAAAGGATGAAAATTAAGATATGTAGAAACAATTCCTACACCAATCTAAGGGGGAAAGTATTGTGCAAATTCTTAAATATTTTCAACTACAAAAAGTAGAAGAACATTTGAACATAAAATAAGCAATATACCATAACACAAATATGCATAGGGAAAAACATTTTAGGAAAAAATACACACTCCAAAGCTAATGTATTATTGATTAAATTCACTAACTCATTTTATTTTGCAAAATGTGAAAGTTACGTGAAAATATGTATAATTTGTTGTATTGTGGTGCTTATGGAAATTTGATGTGTAATTTCCAATTTTTTGAAAGTTTATCCCCGACATTCATTGAAATTTCAACGAACTTGTGGTTCATCGAAAGTTGGCTATCATTTTCATCAATTTTTTTACAAACATGAAAAATTAAAAATAATCAAATTGTGGCCAACACAAAGAAAAGTGAGTTCACGCCTGATTTATTGCGACAATGTTTTGCTCTACTTGAGACAGTTTGTAGAGAACTAAGGATGATTTTCTTGGGAAAA
>VDFB02351521.1:0-44325 GCA_007258455.2 Sequoia sempervirens
GTTTCTAAATGCAAGGATACATTAAATTTGGAGTCAAATATATATTTTGGGATTGAAAACGTTCCTGAAAATTATGTGCAAGCATTTTTACCCGTGCTCTTTCCATTTACCCTAATTCTAACAATTAAGCAGCACATCGTCTCTGTACTTCGTATTCTATCATGTAGCAATTATCATCATTGAATGAAATCGTGGAGGAATAAGACTTACCCGTCGGCAGTCGCAGAGAAAGAAAGGCAGCGCTGAGGCTGAGGTCTCCATGATTTGGAGAGAGCCGTAGAGAGACTTCTCCTCCAAGCCATCGCCTGCACCGCTCAGGAAACTTAATTTTGAATATTTTTGTGATTTATGGGTATGTGAGAATTATGAGAAAATCTTTTTAATCGGAAACTCTTCTATTAGTAAACAGTTCTAAAACCAGTGGAATTTATGAGGTTTATAATTGATTGAAAGAGGCATAGGAAGAGAGTTATGTTTTTTCCTGTATGAAACTGAAAATATTTTATATTGAAATATAAAGTTTACAATGATATTGGATTAATTGCAAAAGTAATTTAGTGATGGTTTTTCTTTGTAAGATCAATTTAACAAGGATATGTTAAAAAAATGGGAAAGTTCATTAACAAATTGAATAGCAGTTCAAAAAGCAAAAATAATAGGTTATGATATTCTATAAGCTATCTTTGGTCTAGTAGATGTTGTAGAAGTTGATAATCCAACCTCACAAATCCCAATGAACACCTGCAAGCAAATAACCTATCACCAAAGGAGATCAAGAGATACAAGAATGGTGCTCTGCAAACATAAAGCAAAATTCCATTACCCGAGAAGATAATAATTACAAAGAGATCAATCCTTAAGAAAGGAGATCAAAACCCTAAAGGTGAGAACCCTAGAAAGAAGATTAAATTAGTATGCGATAAGCGTCAAGATCATAATGAACGAGATGACATAACTAATTTGATAATGCAAAAAAAGATTCTTAAGTTTAGCTTAAGTAAAATAAAGTAAATGTGACTTAATTAATTAATCAATGTGATTAAATTAATCAAGTAAACAACCTATTACTCTAGCACCCCCCCCTTAAGATGAATTAAGGGAAAAGCTAAGAAACTAAGGACAGATGCATAAAAGCAAAGATGGGTCCCTGCAAACAAGGCCAGATGAGGTACCCATGTACAAATGTAAAAGATCTCTGACAACAGGAGAAAAGGAGAAAACCTCGTGGGAAAAACTCTTCTCCAAAAGAGAGAAATACAAGTGAAGGTTTAAGAAGCCTCCAAACAAGAGTGAAGGACGAAGAAGCCTCCAATCAAGAAGAAATTGTCCCAAAAGATAAGAACACAGGATGAACATGGAAAACACCACTGAAGCATGAAGAAGTTGCAAACACTATTGTAGAATGACTGTTGAAATGTTGAAAATAGGAATGCATGAGTATCCATATGGTAAGTGCTCCATCTCACCGAAATGCATGGGTAACCAGCTGCTGCATCCACCTAGTACGTAGGAACAAATATTGTATACATAGCTCACTCCAACGCGAAACCAAAGAAGTATTAACACCAATAGTAGAAATCCCCCCATAATGTTGACACTGAAACTAAATGCCTGAAAGTAGTGCATAAAGAGGAACCAAGAACATTTGAAGGTGCAATCATGAAAGTACAAGCAGATAGAAAGGATGTGAAAACAAAAGTAACATACGCATGAGAAAGGTATGAAGGCAAACAAAGGAAAACATCAACCCCCATGGCACTTTATATCATAGTGCGAGTACAACAAGGCACAAAGTGATGTGCAATAATCCCAATACTACATATACAAAGTTGATGCACTTTATTTCAGTGCGTTTACGAATAAAAAATACATGTAATATGAGTCCATAAGGTCCAAAAAGGACAACAACTGAGAAGAAGTATTTAAAAAAAAAAAAAAAAATCAAATCTAGAAACCACCTGTACCACTATGAAGAGCTCGGAAACAGCGTTCCGACTATATCTCATTTTCCCATTTTTGACATCGTATGCAAAAGTTATGCCGAAAACATTGAAGGCAACTCTAGAAAAGAATATCTGATTTTGACTAGAAATAACAAGGACCTAAGAAAAAATCTCCAAAAAATACCTACATCACTATAAAGTACTCTGAATCCTCTTTCCAACGATATCTCGTTTGTCCGATTTCGACATTGTAGGCAAAAGTTATGGCCTCTGGAAGAAAACAACTCCCAAAGTGCAAAAAACACATTCTGCGGGATTAAATTTGATGGCCAAACAACCGTCGCAGCAAAACTGCGAGTCTAAATTTGATAGCCAAATGGTCGTCAGTGCATCTTCACATTTCAGCTTATTTTACAAAAATTGTTTTTTTTTCAAAATAATAAAAAAAATTACAATAATAATTTTTTTGTTTGAAAAAAAATATTTAATAAAAAAAGTTTATGGGTGGTGGAGGCACATGGGCCACCCCACCATTATCTATAGGATAATTGCACTGCGGGTGTACCACCTTTTTATTTTTGTTTTAAAACAAAAGCTTTCAAAAAACTTTTAAAAATTAAAGCTTTTAAAAGAAAATTGACAATTGGAATTTGTGAATTTTTATTTTTCAGAAAAATGATTAAAAAAAAATTACCTCGAAATGCGTGCAGTAGGTCGTACAGCCCCTGTCAGGTAAAAAAATTTGCCTCAGAGGCTCCCGGCTCAGAATTCGATGATTTGGTAGTCAATCTTAGAGTTTTTGGGCCTTTTGAGCACGATGGTGAGGTCTGTTGGGGCCCAAAGTGCTCTGAAAAACCAGCTATCCCTTGGATCTAGCAAAAAAACCACCTTCAAACTCTCACAGATTTGACAAATGGAAGCCAATTTTGACAAAACAAAGGTCAATCTTGACTATTCTGGTAGCTTTGGATTCAATAGAGAGGTCTGATTTGACTTTGGATACACTAAAAACTGCTTCAAGGCAAGATCTCTCAAAAAGAAGGAACAAGAAGCTTGCAAATATGGAACTTTAATACCATGTAGAAGTTGATAATCTAGTCTCACAGATCCCAATGAACACCTGCAAGCAAATAACATGTCACCAAAGGAGATTAAAAGACACAAGAATGGTGTTATGCAAACATGAAGCAAAAATGCATTACTCGAGAAGATAATAATTACAAAGAGATCAATCCTTAAGAAAGGAGATCAAAACCTTAAAGATGAGAACCCTAGGAAGAATATTAAATTAGCATGTGACAAGTGTCAAGATCGCAATGAACAAGGTGACGTGACTAATTTAATAATGCAAAATAAAGACTCTTAAGTTTAGCTTAAGTGAGAGAAAGTAAAGGTGACTTAATTAATTAGTCAATATGATTAAATTAATCAAGTAAACAGCCTATTATTCTAATAGATGTTAAAATCTTCTATTCTTCTATTCTATTATAAATGTACAACTCAAAAATGTGAGTTTCTAAAATCAACATAATTATGATAATTGTATAAGCAATAGTTTTAAAGGGTAGAAATAATAGATTATTACATTTTAGGACCACCCACTGGATATATTCAATAGGTATCTAAGAAGCCTTCCAACCATCTTATTACTCTTGCACAATTAAGGGGACAAGGACACCCCATCCTAGTGGTGAAGTTGTGATAGTGGCTTAACTATCATTATTTCTCAACCCAAAAGCTTTCCCATGTGGAGAAGTACACCAACCTAGTTAGTGCATGAGATTAATGACCACACTACTATGAAGGAGGTAGAGATAAATGATACCAACTATAAGAGTGACTCCAACTACATGGAGAAGGAATTTGAGTCACACCTTTAGGAGGAATCAAGCTCATAGTACTATAAGTATCCATTTTTGCACATACGTGCACATGGGTCAACATTCTAAGTCTTATAATGATTGAGACCATCTAAAGCACCATTATGGCATAGAAATGGTGATCAACTATTATGCAACGAGCCTCCTCTTAGCCCCATTTGTCTTGGTTGCATCTGTGTTCAAAATTCCATTTTCTTAGTTTTTCGTTCCTAGTTTGTTTACTCCTCAAAATTTATCATTTTTGCCTACTTTGCTAAAGTTTCCAATGTTGATAAGGTGATGGTTGTAAAACTATCACGGGGATTATTGTAATCTATCATGATTTTTTTTTTAACTATATCACCAATTGCAAATTTTTCGTGTGAATTATGTAGTTATTGCAATGATTTCATGATCGTCTCTTTAACATAATTAATGATTTTTCCCTTAGGATATTTCTTGGAAATAGAGGCAAAAAATGAATAAAATTATCATACGACTTTAAGGGGTTGAGCTCCAAAAAATAGAATATGAATATATGAATTTTATCTTACAAATTATGATGGTTTGGAAGAACCTTTCTCTTTATTTATAGGCATAAATAGTTAGGTACACGCCCCTTCATCCCAATTAGCTCGATCTCTTAACCTTATTACACTTAAGAATATGAATATTAGGGGCACAACATGCACACCCCCTTCAAAAAAATAGTGTTCCTAATGCTTAGCAACTTTGGATGATTTTGTATGAATTGCTCATATAGGCCCTCCTACTCTATAATGGGTTGAGATCAATCTAAGAGGTAGGAATCGTATATATGATAATAAGGTGGTATCAAATTAGTGTTTCAATATAATTCCAAAGTAAACTAATATCCAAGTGTGTCATGGAAGTAAATCATTTGAAATTCCAAGGGGCAATCACTCCTTGGACCCCTTGATTCACAGCAATTGCTTCTATGATTATGGCGACAAGCTCTACAACATGACCTAGCTTTGATGGATGTTAGCCACCTTTTGAATGAATAGCATTTGCACCTTCCTCCATTTACATGAGAAGGAAGATTATGTCATCTTCCCATGTTGCATATTTAACTAGCAGATTCTTCCACCTGATTAGGAATTAACATAAATGGCTCAATTTCTCAACTACTTCACTTGTTTCTCTACAACTACCTCAAGTTCCAAATAAACTTCCCCTCTTATATAGATTAGGTGATTCTAACTAGATTAGAATCTTATTGCCTATTAATTTATTTGATCAAGAGACATGAAATATTGGATGAATTTTGGAAGAGGATGGATGTTCCAACTTATAAGCTACATTATCAATGTAGGGAGAACTACATAGGAGCCACAAATTTTTGGTGTAAACTTGATGTTCTTATGTTGCTTAAGTCACATTTTTTTGTAGGGTTGCAACTAAAGGAGTACCTTATCTCCTTCTTTGAAATGCCTCTCACTATGGTGTTGATCCTTATTGTTCCATCCTATTCTAAGGCACAATTTAATTCTCCTCGAGGTCTTGAAGTATTTCTTACTGGTGTTGAATATGATCCTATGCAACAAGAGTCTAGAATGACCATATAAATAAGAATAGTAGATGATAGGAATATCCATAAAGATTCTCAAATAGATTCATATTTATTGATGTGTGAAATGTTGTGTTGTACTACCACTCTCCTAATGAAAGTCATTTGTATCATTGTATTTTTTTGTAAAAGGCAAAGCAACATATATATCCTTCCAAACATTTACATAATTTATCTTTGGTCATTTGACTATGGATAGTGAGATGAGCTATGTGTTATTTTTGTGTCTCATGTTGTAAATAAGTTTATCTAAAATATGCTAGTGAAGGTAGGATCATGAACACTCATAATAATTTTGGGAATACTGTAGAGTTTTCATACCTTTTCCATTAATACTTCTACCATAATAATAGCCTGAAATAGACAAGAGAGTCCACAAAAAAGTGTATACTTAGTGAGTCTATCCACAACCACCAAAATCACATCAAGTTTATTTGAGGTAACCTAGTAATGAATTCCATCAATATTTCCTCCCAATGTTGTGTTGGTATTCTTAATGGTTGTAAAAGGCCTAGGGTATTTACCATTTCACCTTTGTTTTGTTGGCATATCAAACATTTAGTCATAATTGTTTTGCATCCCCTTAATACATTCCCAAAAGAAATCTCTTTATATAGTGATGGTTCTTTAAGAACCCCAAATGTCCTCCTATTGGTGAGTAATGCACTTGAGACAATATGCTAGATTTCAATTAAAAAAAAATTCATAAAGTAGCCTATATTTTTATCATAAGGAGCCTCCATTCCAAACATACTTATCTAAAGAATATGTGTCATGTTGATTTGTTGAATCAAATTCTTTGTTAGAGGATCATGTTACCACTTTTCTTGTGCAATTTTTAGCCATTTAGGTTGCAATAAAGAAATGGCACAAATTATTTGCTTTTTTTCCTATAAATAAAGTGCATCACCTATAATATTATACATTCCTTTTCTATAAATAATTTCAAAGCCATACCCTAGTATCTTGGTGACCCATATTTTTTTCTCCTCTAAAGGTAATTATTGCTCCAAAAAAAAAAAACTCTTGTGATATATCTTAAATTTGAAATATAATTCCATTAGATATTGGAACCATTATTTATTTGTGTAAATTATAGCTAACATTTTTTTCTCATGTGTAGGCCTTACTAAGTTCTTTCCTTTTGAATTGTCAACTCTCAAAAGCCAAAAAATGTCATTCTTGCACTACTACTACCTCAATGTCATGTATAGAAGAATCACATTCTACAAGAAATATCTTAGAGAGTTTTTGGGTGGCTAACATTGGAGTGGAAGTAAGAGATTTTTTAATTTGTTGAAATGTTTGGACAGATTGCTTTGATAATGAAAAGAATCCTTCTCCAACAATGTTCTTAAGGGTGTTGCTATGAAAGTATAGTCGTGATCAACTCTTGTGTAGTATATTGTTAGACTTATGGACCCTCTCAAACCTTTGATATTTTTAGTTCTTGACCACTCTTGTACTACTAAAATCTTCTTAGGTTCAACTTTAACACCTTCATGTATCACCATATGTCCTAAGTATTTCATGTCTTAAAGACACTTTTTATTTTTCTATATAGGTTTTATTAGATTTTATTAGATTTCAACACCTATGATACTTTATCTGCATGTTTGAAGTGTTCTTCACATGTTATAATATATATGAGAATGTAATTAAAAAATATCAACACAAGTTTTTTGAAATGGATTGAACTCTAAATTCACGAGACTTTAAAAATTTGTTGGATTATTTGTGAAACCAAATAGTATAACTGTGAATTTATAATAATCGTCATGTATTCTAAATGGAACCTTATCTACACTCTCCTTCTTTGTTCAAATTTGATAGATAGTTTGAATGCAAATCTAACTTAGTTAAAAAAATGCACCATTCATAGTAATAGGAAATTTATCTTTGAAAGTGATCTTGTTGAGTTTCTTATAATCTAGGCACATTCTTTATGACTTGTAATTTTTTAACCATAACCACAAGAGATGAATAAGAAATTTTGTTAGGATAAAAAATACTTAAATTTAAATTTTTATTGACCATTATTTTATTTTTTACTTTTGTTCATAGGGATAGTGCTAAGGTATAATGTTTAGAGGAATACGACCTAGTATTGATTCATTGGCATAATCATGATCTTTGGTTGGAGATAAACCCTTGGGTTCTTAAAAAAACTATTGATGGTGTTGAAATATATCTTAAAGCTTTAAAGGATCTTTAATTTTCACTTCTTGTTCAAGTCTAAGAATTGTAGTTATTTCATAACTTCCTTTGTTAAGTAATTTATTTATCATATGAGAGATGATAATTTGGCTTGGTGGTGATTACATTCCTACAAGTTTATACCTTTTTCTATTTGTACTGAAGACTATGAATGCATCCTAAAAAGTGAAGGACATTGCTCCCAACTATTAAGATACTGCATACCCAAGACTACATCTACTCCCCTAATTAGAATGGTAAACATTTCTATATCCACTTGATAGCCTCCCATTGAGATTTTTAAATAATGGTATTTAACTTGACAAGAGAGTTGTTTCCCATAAGATATCATGACCTAAAAATTAGAGATTGGATACATGAGATAAATGAGTTCATTAGCCTATCTTTTATCTATGAAGTTGTGTGTATTATCTAATCAAAAAACATTTTCACCTTTTACATTTTTATAAAACCAACCATTTCAAGTGTTTGTGGTGTACTTATCCCATTCAATGCATGTATAGAGAGTATAGATTTATTTCTCAAAATTTGCATGATCAAGCTCCATATATGGTTCCTTTTTAGCCACGTCTCCATCTTCTTCAACCTCATTCTCAATAATAATTATTCTTCTCTTGTTATTGGAAGACATGGCCTCTACACCATTCTTTAATTAAAGGGTAAATAGGTTTTATACATGGACCCTAAAACCTAATAAGAAAAAAAATGTAATATGTCAAACGTTCATTGCAATAAATTTCCTATGTTTTACTATGCAAGTAAATAAAAACTATGTAAGAAGCCATTGCAATAAAAAAAATCCTTTTCTTTATTGAAAATATATGAACAAAGATGTTATACAACATATAATAAGGATTTACATTCCATTACAATACTTCTCTAAGTACAGTATTCTAAGAAATACAAAACTACATACATAGCTCCAACAAGCTTCATTATATAAGATATAGATGGTCCAGGAATCCGCCTTTCAAAACCTTGGTCCTTTGTCGCTTGCTGAGGAGGAGAAGCATCACTCAAGTGCTTTTTTGCCAACCACGAACTCATATGCGATCCCCTGCACATCTATCAGTGATAGATGGCCCTTCCCTTCGACGAAGGTATTGGATGCGTAACCCTGTACGACATACCACTTTGAGCTTAGTGTTGTATCAAACATGACTAGGATTTATAACCTACACTAGGTAACCCTCATGCATTTAAGTAGACACTATGAACTGATAATGGAGTCTCGGCTTACACACTATTCCTACTGGAGTCATTGGACACCCCCACTACTTTGGCCAAAGTGTTCTCACTCAGTATAATCAAGTGGTGGTCTACCATTCACCTACACTATGGCAAGCTCGTTTTGACTTAAGATTATTAAATCTATGCCTAGGCAATCCCTCTCCACGAGCAAAATACTCCCCAAGATAACCTAACTTTCAAATACAACCTAAGGTAACACAACTCAATAAGCAAAGTACAAGTTCCTTCCCTTCACTGTACAACATTCCCAAGAGTAACCTACTAGCCATCTAGCATAAATAACTATCTAGTATTGAGCATACCCTAAGCTTGTCTATGTTTAATCATAACTTGTATAATAACAATACCTATGGAAAACATAACCTCTTTCCCATGAATACATATGTATAGTATATTAATACCCAAGACAAACAATCTCTCCTATCATGGAGTACTTACAAACAATGCACAAAGAAGTAAATATATTCTACTTGTCTTTTTAAGTAAATACTACTTTTCACTAAATGCAAGTATCAACAAGACTAGATCATTCAATCAAGACACAACTCGTTCAAAAATAGAATAATAAAAGTAGAATATTCTCATGCTTGTTTAATAGCTTCCCAATTCGACTAGCTACAGTCACAACACTTTAGAACAACTCTTTTCAACAAAGACTCACAACTTCTTAATTCTCAAAATTGTAATTGCTCCTCAAAAGATAACTATAAATCTCTTAAATACCAAGCCTCTCTTTCACTAATTGGATAGAATATTGTTGATAATATAGCACACTAATTTGTAGATTAGTTGTACAGGAAACTACACATAAAAGAGTAAGAATAAGGCATCCCGAACAAAGAACTCTTTACTGATATTTATACAGCAAACAAGCAACTTTTTTGCGTGCAATCTAGGCATGAAAATGATAGTTTCAAACATGCAAAGCAACACCACTATCACAACTTAGAAAGGTGGTGAATGAGTAAGCAAATACTCAACTTGATTACCAATAGATCAACCCAATTCGTGACAACAATTTGAAGAATAAATCAAATTCCATGTGACAGAATACAAATGCAAACTTCTATGATAAGCAAACATAAAGGTGACACGATTTAACAATGAAGAGAAACAGTCAATAACCAAATCTTGCCACCCCAATTTGCATCGACTTATTCGATGTTGAGTGTAGACTCATAAACTCATTTGATTTTAACAAAGTCATCGATTGTTTAGATTATGCAACAGTTGTTTGTTAGTCATGTCAGTTCATGGTTTGTTGTTTGACAAAGTCCAAGGAGAATTAGGTTGTCGACTTCTTCAATATCGAATTAAATGATAAAGAAAATTATAGATTAAAGAATGACAACAAAGACATAAACCGGCTTATGAATACAATCATATTCATTTCCAAGTTTCAACTATTAATTCGTCCAAGATTATTGACTATAAAGCCAACATATTAAGCATAATAATTGGCTACCATTTATTGTTTGAAATAGTCAAATTCAAAGTGAATGATGTTGAAATGAAATCACCACATATATACATACATACATACATATATATATATATATATATATATATATATATATATATTCATATATATGTGTATGTCTACGTGTCTATATTTATATTAACATAAAGCAATAAAGCATGTATACATAATTAATATACAAAAGAGTATATCAACTTAGCAATCACATTGTTATATTGACATATCGATTGTGTTTGTGTGTGTATATATTGCTATATACATGTATGTGTATGTGTACATGTATCGATATATTTGCATGGGCATATCCATTTGCTACCATACACGTATATGGGTACATGTATACATATGGAACATCATATATATATATACACATTCAATTCACTCACCAAACAAATACACAATTGTCATGGAGTTTGATAAGAGACTACGAGCGATATGTCTATACCTATACATATGCATGTCATTGGTTCCATTAGATAGTTCTATGCGCATAAACAACTCATGCATGAGTGTGCATAGGTACGTCTACCTATGTACCCTCATGTACGCATTCCTTGGTGTGTATAGTCTATCATCGCCATGCATGTGTGTACGCATACATACCTCGTATACTCCATATATCAATTCAAGCATTGTAACAAGAAGGAAATCATAAACTCATCAAGTAATCATCACCAAATAATGCACACAATAGTAAACTAGACTTTTACTAAAGCAAACATAACAACTAAGGATGACTTACCAACTTCCCACTTATTATCTCAACTTAATTATTATAATTGTGGTGTATGTAAGCTTAGATAGATTACATTACTGGTTACCCGACCAAGACCTTCTCCTGAGTGATACTTCCTCTTCGTCTAGAGGAATTGAACATGTACCTACAAACACTAACATATGTACACGACACTCAATTATTCACAAAATATGCAATATACACATTATGTCTATAAAGTTAGAATATCAACACAATATTCATCCATTCACATAAATGCATTCCTTCATATAATATTAAATGATATGAACTTCATGCATAAGATAGTGATAACAAAGTGCAAACACAATCTACTCATCCATTGAATTCACATTACATTCACATTTTACCCTACATGGTAATAGTAAATAGTAATTATACAATTGGGGTGTAACAAAAAATATAAAAATAGTTTATCAAATAAAAAAACAAACAACAAATACACAAGAAAAAGACACCACATACGTAAGAGCAAGTTACAACTTCTTAAACCTGCATCAACAACCTTCATCTCCTCTTAATAAAAAAAATCATTTAGATCAAGAAAAATCAGTAGTTCCTTCTCCTTGGTTTTCACCTTCTTTTGCTTGCTACTCCTTGTCCTAGTACTAGATCCAAACTTGTCATTTATATCCACATGAAGAGGATAAATAGGATCCCCATTCAACTTCTTCAGTATTTTACTGAATATCTTCGTCCCCGTACCACTATTATTGATAGTGCATTTAAACTAAACACTATTATTTTATTTATTTATTTCTTATTTCCTTCATCTCTTGCTACAAATTAGATATTATAGAACTATGTTCTTCCATCTCTCTTTTTCTAACATCTTCCAAGATAAACAATAGTTATTATTATCTAAGTTCTTAGCCTCTAACTTACTAATTTTAGGAGGGAAACTCCACTTTTGGAAGATGAGCCCATCCTTATTAGAATTTACTTGCCTCTTAATCCTTTGTCTATTTTTTCCATATGGACATCTTAATTGTTCGCTTCTTTATTTCAACAAAAATATAGTTGGTAGGGGTGTCTTGAGTTTCAGAGGCATCCTAGACCAAACTTGTATTATGTACTATTTGGTTAACCATCTAATCCATATCTTGGAGAGAAGTGGTTTCCTCCAAAGGGATGTCATAAGAAATTATATTATTGAGGCTTAGGGTTTGAACCTTTAGAAATAAACCCCCAATATTAGGTTATAGAATAGGGTCCAATTCCTTTACCTTTCCTATATCTACTCTTTTTTGAAGTATTAGCAAAGCCCTTGCTAGTGTATTTCTCTTGCAAATTCCTTTCCTTTTTTCTCCTCACCTCTTTTCTTTTTGTTACCTCTCAAGCCCATACCATGTCCATCATTCTCCAATGTACCTTGATTCATCGGACATGTATTCTTCAAGTCTAGAGAGTCACTCCCTAAATCTAAATGATACTTAGGATCCATCCATGAATCAATCAATTGGATGGGGGAAATCCATAGGACTAGTCATGGTTTTAGTTGAAAGAATGGGCCTAAAAAAAATATTCCCTTCTTCTTAATGAACTATACAAGGAGTTTTTAAATTTCACATGATTATATATTAACATTATAAGCCCCTAGTGGAAGGGGATCATACCAGAAGCATTCTTTCACTCATTCACATAATTTTCTAATGATGATAAAATATAAAAAGGAAAATATTTTAATTTCTTGTGTCTTGATCAATTTAATAGAGTAAAGTGGTAAGAATGTAGGGACTTGAATCTACCCTTCTAGGTAACATACATCATTATTAATAAATCAATTTCCTTCTAGGTGTGCTTTGAAGAAATCCAGACATGCCCATAATGGATTTTAATCAACTCCTCACCCAAATTCAAGAACAAGGAGATAACATTCTCTCTAATTCTTTAATCCTTGAAAAAATTTGCTCACTTAGTTGATAACACTAGATCCTTTACAATCAAATCTTTTATCACTTTAAATTCCATACCATGAGTACTAGCCTTTCCATTCTCCTGCCCCTTGGAAAAATTAATTTCCAAGGGGTCATCACATCCATTCAACCTTTCAAAGAATTAATACAACTCCCCATTCTTGATAATTTGAAATTGTTGTAGTTAAGAAGCTCGACCCTATTCCAATCCCCTCTCATATTCATAGTACTACAAAGAAAACTACCACACCAATATGTTCATGTTCTAATAAAATAACTCCAAGTCATTTAAACTAGCAGTGCTGACGTGACTTTGCCTTAGGTGAATAGTAATTACCAACATTAATTCATGACAAATGATGGTCATTGTGATCATTAAATTTCATCTAAATTAGTTCTATCAAAAAATAAATATTTTGAGTCCTTAGCCCTTATTATAAACCCCCCATTTTTCGAGCCCATTAGTCATCCCATTTGCCTCTTTATAATTGTGAACAATCTTGATTTTTTAACCTACTTATGATTCTCAAGAGTCTATTATCATAAAATCGATAGTCTAACTAGGTTGGATTTTTTTAATTTAGGTGGCTAATAATACTCAAAGAATCACCTTTAATGATAAGAGAATGGATTTCCTAATTTTGCACCTTCCTCGAGGCATGACACGCCACTATAAATTATATGTAATGGCTAGTTTGAGATCCAAGATTAATAGCATAAAAGACTAAAGGTTCCCATTATCCTCAAAACCCCACCACCACTAATTGGACCAGGATTACCTTAGCATCTCCATCAAAGTTCAATTTATACCATGATAGTGAGGGGCAAGACCGAGAGTTTCTACATCATTGGACTTTCATCCCCATAATCAAGATAGAGATATCAAAATTAAAAAACCAAGCCTCAACTACATCACATTATCAATTGAATATGAGGACGTAGGGTTCACCTTGGCCGCCACATACAAATTTTCCTTTATAACATAACTATATTTTTTAAAAACTTCTAAAAACTACTTTTTTATCTCTAAAATTTATGTTGTTATGCTCCTAAATTCCCCATATAATATGGGAGATAACTAACTTACATTAGAGTAGAAGAGAAAAATTATGTTGATGGGAAAACCATCATTCATGGAGGTCCCTAATACTATTGGGCACCACCTAGGCCATATTGAAAATGCAAGGCATCGAACTTCGAGTTTATTAAGAAAATGAGTAAATCAATAACAAATGACTAACCAATTCTATAATGGATTTGCATAAACAATGTCTATTGGACAAAGCAAATCCTATTTTGACCAAGTTATTTAAAGGAAGAATTTTATATTGGGTTACTAACAAAAAAAGAAGTTGATCTTAGGGATCAAAGTGGGAAACCAAACCTTAAACCAAAAGGGATGAGAGGTGTGTTTTGAAAGACGAGATATTTTGGAAGCAACCAATAAATAACTAGAAGAGGTTCCCAACCACATCAAAGCATCCCCAACTAAAAATTATAAGACATTTAAGGGATACAAAAGGATTCCATTTAATAAAAATAATCCAAAAGAGATGGGGAAGCATTCAACCTAGCCTTTTAAGAGTTAACACCATTCACCAACGTCATGTAGTTAGCAAATTTATTTCCAAAGACGTGTTTACATAATTCAATAATAATAGGGGCTACCCATTCTTCCCTTATTAAGGGGGATTCAAGGATCCAAGAATCCTCCAAAAACCTTATCCTCCCCCCTTTCCCAATTTCCATTTTGTTCTTTTGTTTATAAGAAACTTGCTTGACATCACGCACCTCCAAATGCAAGACCCCAAAGGTAAATCTTGGTCATTGAGAATGTCGTATTTTATACCTTTAAGATATTATTTAAAAGAGATATTAGTCCATTATGTTTCTTTGATCAATAATCTCCTATTTATCTTGGTATTGAGAGTTGTGTTAAATTCATGAATTCTCCTTAAGCCCACCCCCTAATTTTTTTGGGTTTGAAAATAGCCTCCTACACCACCAATGGTAATATTTTCATTTCTTCTATATCATCCCATATAAATATTTTCTAAATTATTTCAATCTTATCAACAACTTTCACACGTACTCACAAAAAACTCGTCCCATAAACTAGTAAGTTATGATGGGTAGCTTTGATCAAATGAAGTTTACCCATTTGAATTAAAATTTATCCTTTCAAATTTGTAATATTTTAGTGGAATCTATCCAACATATTACTCCAAAAACTCCATGATACATTCCCCATAAAAAGGAGGCAAATATAGGAAGATAGGAGGGCATCAATTTAACAATTTAAGATAACTATAATTTTGATTTGTCTAGTAGGAGGACTAATTTGGAAGATGGTACTATGAGGGAGACTAACTTTTTAACCTCAAGCCTTCTCATAACTAGAAAGTAAAAGTTTCAACTCAAATGCCTCAAGGATTGGAGCATCATCAATAACAATGATGTCATCAACAAAATGTTGATGAGAGAAAGGAGGGCAAAAAGAAGTAGGTTTAATACCTTTCTGGACAACCCACATCCACTACTAGTTGAATGTTTCTTCTTTGAATTTCATATATGATGATGAATAAAAAAGGTGAGAGGGATTCACCTTGTCTTAATCCTTTTGGACCTTTGAAGAAACTTGACAAAGAGCTATTAATAATAACCCAAAAAAATAGCAAGATGTGTATTCCTTGATAACATTTCTAAATTTGACACCAAACTCAAACTTATCTAGCACTCTATCAAGATAGTTCCAAGAGACCCTATTATATGCATTCAAAGGATTAAGCCTAAGAACAAACCCATTTTGTCGATCATTAAAGAGTGCAACACTTTGTGAATTAAAATAATGGAATCAAGGATCTACTTTCCATGAATGATACCACTTTGCTACCAAGAAATCAACTTTGGGAGTATGGATTATAACCTAAGAGATTATTTTTGAAAAAAATTAAATTAAATTGTAAAGGTTGATGGGATTGAACTCATGAAATTAGGAAGCCTCGTCCTTTTTTAGTGTAAGAATGAGGAAGATAACATTAATTTAAATCAAATTACCACTCCTAAAGAACTCCTTGACAAGATTCACCAAATTAGTCCTCATATTCCAAAAGCTCTAAAAAAAGAAGTGGTGGAAACCATCTCATCCTAAGGCCTTATTTCCTTCAAAGGAGAAAATAGTATCTTTATTTTCCTCATCTAAAATAGGTTTCAAGAGAGTATATAATTATCAATATCATCTATAATTACTAGAACAAATCTCTCTACATTCTATCAAATGATACTATCTTGCACAATATCCTCTAAAAGTAGATTACTAAAGAACACAACATTCTCCCTAATTTCATTCTCATCTTTATAAAAAGTGAAATTCTCACATATTTCATTTTCCTTTATTCTATTGGATGACCTATATTCGAGAGAAGTCATGTAAAATAATTTGGTATTATTGTATCCCTCCTTCAACCAAAGAGCTCTAGATCTTTGTTTCCAAGACTCTTCTCCCTTAGATACAAGAGAATGAAGATCATATAGATGTTTCTTATCCTTATCCATTAACTCCCAATTCTGCCCCTACTTTAGATCTCTTTGAATAATGTCTAGTTTCTCTCTACAAAATTTTTCTTAAAAATATCACTATATTCAATTCCTTATCTCTACTTTCTAATATTTATTTTTACATTACTTGGATTCTTGACTAACTTGAGCATAGTGGAACCTTCCACCCCCACCATTCAAGGATTTTGGATGAAAGAAGAGGGTGTTACAATCATAATTTTTAGATTACTAAAATAAAAACCTTTCTTACTTCCAAACTTGTATTCATAAACCAAAATAGGAGAATGGTCTAATCCAATCCTAGTCAAGGCTAATAAGGATTAGTAAGAGACATTTAGCCAATCAAGAGAGAGATGGGCTTCGTCAAGCCTCATCCAGAAGAGAAAAGAGCCAGTCTCCTATTTGACCAAGTACAATTTGCACCTTTGAAGTCCAAATCTAGTATGGAATTTTGGTGAATAAGTCCACCAAATCTTCTTAATTGTCCATAAAGCTTTGGGATCCACCTTTTTTTCATTTTTCTTAAATGAAAAATTAAAATCTCCCATAACCATCTAGCTTGTAGAGGGGTGGATATTTCTAAAAGTAGTAAGATTAGATCATCATATTTTTCTTTCATCTCTCAAATTAACATTAATCACATAGACATTAGATAAAATCTAGGAATTATTATCCTTTTGGTGGTGAAAAATGACAGTAACATGTGTAGACACTTGAAAATTGACCATACATTTACCACACTTGACTTTATACTATCCTATCCATTAATTAAGTATATATTTATTATTTATTTATTTAATTTATCCTTCATCTTCATAACACTTTAATTAAATAAATAATGTATTTATTTAAATAATTTATCCTTCCACATCACCCTTCTCTAACAAATAATTAAATAATTTTACTAATATTTAATTAATTATTGAGAGTCACATGACTAACTAAGACCTTGTCTAGATTCATTGAACCTAGACACTTGCCACAAAAGTCAAACTAACTTTGCATCACAACCATCTATTTAATACTACATCTCCAAATATCAACCATTCACATAAGGATGTTACCCTAATGCACGTTCTAAACCTAGCCCTTATCCCTCATGTGACACTTGTCACGTGACTACAACTTTAATCCAAACTCTAATCCTCATTCAATCCTAGCGATCCATCAACTAGACCCTTGATTTCCATTATGTAAATTATATAAATGAGAGGCATTCATCCAATTTGGAAATATTCTATTTTCATATCCTTATGCTACTCAAATTTCTATTGATCTAGTTTTATCATACCCTTATGTTGCTAATTTTATTTATCTAATCTAGTCTTATCATATCCTTGTGCTACTAAATTTTCTATCTAATATACCTTCATCACATCCTTATTTTATCCATTTAATCACTCAATCATCTCAACCATAACATCATGATTTTGGTTTCATAAGCAACCACATTCCATTAATATATCAAAGGAGCACATGAAGAGAGTGTTGGGTGCAACTCTTCTTCTAGCTCAACCGAGGGAAAAAGAAGTGGATAAAGTAAAAAGATCCATTTGCATGCTTTGAATATTTGTCATTTCTCTTGTTCATTTTTCTTATCTTCATTCTGGCATACTCGATGGACCTCTCATCCCTATTTAATTCTTATTTTTAGAGTTTTTTCTAACCCTAGCTTGCCAGTTTTCAATTATTTTATGGAGAAAAGAATGTGGAGCTAACTTTTGTAGGTTGAAGGAAAAACCATAGTTTTTAAAGATTTCATCACATCTTTGAAATGAAAACAAAATTTTCTACAAAATTTTGATTGAATTTTTTGGATAATCTCTAGATTCTACAATAAAAATAATCAAGACTAGATCATCAATATTCAACAAGTTATGGCCATTTTATGATTTTTCAAAATATTGATTTTAGCTTACAAATCAATATATATCAAAAAATTAATAGGATTTTGTTCTTTATATTTTTATGTCAACTATGGTTTTATCATAAATTTGTTTTTTAGGGCACAAATCAATGAATTTTGTAGATATTTTTACTTTCTTGGAAAACAATAAAACTCTAGTAGGGGTTTATTATTTGTATTTGTTATTTTAATTCCAAAAATATTGCAAAATATGTTGGTGTTAATAAAAGTTTTGTACCTAGTTAATTCCCACTAGGGACTTATTCACATGTTTTTTTTTGCTTTGTAAGAGAGGTAAATTATATTTCCAAAACTAAAGGATTACAATCGTTTGCTCAACAAGAATTTTTAGAGACAAAATTGGGGTCTTCTCAATCCCCACCCAACCCGAAACAACACCACCATTTCCAAACACCCATACAACAACCAAAAAAATACAACCAGCCTACTATACACCCAACATTTTCTTTAACATAAGTGGCTCTAGCCACGTTCGCAAACACCAAAAGACCTAACATAACACAACTAGACCAAACCCTACTAGCTTGCATACAAAAACAAAAAAACCCGATTGACAACCTTTACTTGAAACCATTTGCCCTGGAAAATTGGTTGAATTCCATGACCCACCCAAACTCCTTTACCTCAACTAGCCAAAACACTTTATGTAAAAAGCCAACTGCCACTACCACCACCATTCAATGCTTCACCAACACCATCCCCTTTAGGTCCAACAAGAATGGGTAGAGCTTCACCACTTCACCTTGAGCTCGAATCAATTCCATATCCTAGGGCTAAGGGACACCTCTGCCAAGAAAGGTTGCCTTTAAGGAATCATCCAAACCACCCAACAAGCTCTTCTTAAACAACTTCCCCATCAATGCCTTCGCTTCTGCCTTCGAGGTCTGGCTATCCAAGACCAAGGCCAAAAAATGGGAGGCAATGTGTGCATTTGTCCTAAAGAATTCCTTCTCTTCAAGGTGCCCTTTCCTAAGATCATTTTCATGACCACCATAGTCAGTGGATCAATGCTAAGCAAAATTCACTTCAAACGTTGGTTTGTGATCTGTTTGAAAGCATTTTGGCGGTCCTTCATATCTAGTGAGATCAAAGTGTCTGACCCAAAGCATGCCACCGTCTCAATCGCCATTTCCACAAAAAACTTTAACTTTTCCTCCATCCCAGCCTGCACTTCACAAAGTGCCCATGACAAGAAATGCAAAATGAAAACTTTGTGTTACCAGTCGAGCAAATAACCCAAATGTTTCCTCCAAATGTTATTATTTTGTACAACCCAACGCCTTGAAGTTACCAAAGGCATGCATACCGTCGTCAATCAACTAAGTGATCAAGAAATATGGTACAATCGTGTCACCCCAATGTGACTTAACCACCCTCACATACCCACCAAATCCTTGCCTTACCCAAACATAAATGTCGGTAACAATTACCGTCCTTGCCATTGGAGAACGAGATGGCCCATGTAGATTGCCAACGCGGCCTTGTATACACCCGTCCACATCACCACCCCTTTGACACCTTCCATCCCAAGATAGACTTGCCACTTCCAACATGGCAAGTCACTCGCCCTATCGCCCATAGGGATTATTCACATGTTAAGTTTACTTAGGTCCTAATATTCTTTCTAGAAGACTTAGTTGTCATGTCTAGATCTGATCTTTTTTACTTTTATGTCAAGTTAGTTATCTCACTGTTATCACCTGAAATTGCACCCTTGTTGAACCCGATGTTCAAAACTTTAGTGTAACATGGGAAGACCTCTAAAGATTTAGGTTTCTTGTAAACAGAGGTCAACCTCCGGAGAAGGCCGACTTCCTTGTTGGGTCATCACCTAAAACTACTAATTCTGAAAGGAAAAGGGAGAAGGAGAATGCTTTAAAATTAAAATTAAACCCTATGGTGATACACCTAAATGTTACTTGGATTTGAAACTAGACTTCATACACTTGCTTGCAATGACTGGAGATAAATTTGCACAACTCACTTCTGTATATTTTTTGCAAAAGTGTTTCACAAACAGGTCCTGGTGCTAAGATTCCTAGAAGGAAAGTTAATTTCACATCTAAAATTCATTTACATCTTTTGACACAATTTGTAACCTGCAAAAAACATACTTTCTGCATAAAGGTTCTAAAATCTGAGACAAAGCTCGAAGGAAACAAACATTACCTCACTAAAAGCTTGATCAATCAGTTGACTAAACACAAAAATGCAAAGAGAAAGTAGGAAAAAAGCTTCAAATCAATAATAATCAAGGTCTTTACTAAATTTCATCTCCAAGAATGAGTTACAAAAGTTTGCTAGTCTGAGAAAGGATTGCAAAAGTCACAGACTTTCGAAAAGCATAAGGAGAACTCCAAATGAGTTACAAAACCTACATCAGTTGAGAAGGGATTTTAGGAAAAATCACTAACTCTCCAGAATGCATAATCTGAACTGCTTTACAAAGAGGCAAAAATGCCCTATATACCAAAAGAGTGTTGGCCCCTGCCTTAAGGTTAAAAAAATGAGTCAGTGCTTGGACACGTCGGCCCTAGAAGTGCTTCAGAAGGTATTCAATGCGCATAGCCTACTTGTGTCGGTGGAAGCTCACTCCTAGGCACGGTCTTCAAATCTTTACAACGACTGCATTAACTTCAAGCCTTCGCGTCCACCCTCGAGACTCCGCCAGAACCATTTTGAATGCTCTGCAGCATGGTCATTAATGTCGACCCACTTTGGCCAATAGTGATCCCAACTATCACTATGACTCATGGCTTCCCCTTCTTCGGCTTTCTTCTTGCTCCAAATCTTTCAGCAAGTTGACCCCCTTCGAGAAGTAGCATCAAATTTACCTGTTAGATTCAAGCGCCATTGCTTCACCGAGCCGATCCATGCCACGCACATTATGTCGATCATTCTTTACAGGGGGAGTCAATCAGTCAAACTACCTGTGATTTTCCCTAGCACCTTTTGATTGGTTGAACTCATGCCACGCAAATTCTCGATAGTCAAAGGTTGCTTCATCAGAATCGCATGTCAGTGAGACACTCATTGTGTCTCCCCGATGCGAGTACACCTCACAGTAGCTATTGGCATGACACACGACAGTCGGCAAGACCCTATATCGAATGCAAAAGTCATACCGAACTCGCCCTCATCATCGCCCAGACTATCGTCAAAGACACATCAGGTTGGCAAGAGATCTTCAGTCGGCAGGACTTCTTGGTGAGCCCTTCAATGTTTCCCAAGCTTGAACCCTTCGGTAGAGTCGGAGCTTGGATGAAAACCAAAAGGGTTGTGGAGCCAAGATGACATCAGAACCAGGACCAGAGTCAGAATTGGAACAGAAGCAAAAAATAGATGAATCCTGGCGGAACTGGGACCGGGACCAAGTCCGACACTGAAACTTTCTTCAAGTTTTAGGTTCAGATTTCGACCCGGTCCCGCCCTCGACAAAACTCAAAAGAAGACGAAGAAAAGGATGAGAAGGAAAAAAGACGAACAGGAGAAAGAACCCCCCGAAAAAATACAAGGAACAAAGGAAAAAGAACAAGATCGACAGAATCGGGACCGGGACAGAACCAGAACTTGAAACTTTGGAAAAGTTTCAGAGTTCGGTTCCAGTTTCGGTTCCGGGTCCGCCAGAACAAAACCAAAGACGTGCAAGGCAAAACAAAAAAGGCGGAATTGGGACCAGGAACGAAATGGAATACAAAATTTGGAAGGAATTCCAAGTTCGGAATCAGTCTTGGTCTCGGGTCTGCTAAAACACAACAAAAATAAGGGAAAAAGGCAATAAGAAAGGAACAAAGGGGAAAACCCACCCCACGGTCAAACACAAGGTCAAAAAAGAAAACGAAACACACATAAGTGCAGAACCGGAGCCGGAACTGGAACAAAAACAAAAACTGGAACTTTTGGAAAAGTTCCAATGTTTGGTTTCGGTCCGACTCTGCCTCCGATAGGACAAAAAGAAAAAGGGCAGAAAGAAAACAAAATAGAAAGGGGAAAAACAAAGCAAAAACATAAGATGAAGACCCACCCAAAACTGAATACCTACACGCTGGGCTCAACCCTTGTGGGAGCCACATTTAATCCACATGTCAAATTAAAAACATAATCTCCCCTGTAGCTGATTGAGAAGCAAACAAGTTAGAAAATATGTAACCCGGATAGAAATGTTCCTCCAGTTGGCCTTCATGAACACTCGAAAACATAGGTTACCCTGCCTGATTGAGCCCGTAGGTGAAAATTGGGTAACATTTCTGGTGACCTCAACTGGATGTTTGCCTGCTAAACATACATACCAATAGCCTAGGCCTACCCATTAGGAATGGAGTCATTGGGAAAACTCAAAAATAGACATGGAGCAGCCTTGCACATGGCTGTAACTCATTTGTAACTCATTAAAGTAGGTCAGGACACCTGAAAACTTATTGAAAACTGGAAAAAACTGAAGTGAAACTATTTACTATGCTAGGACAACACTTAGGGAATGAAAACTGCATCTAAACCTACCCTACACTAACCAGTAAGAAACTAGTCAAACAAAACCATTTACAGGTTGGGTAAAATAATTGTCTTTTCTAAAAAATTTACAATGTTTGCTACGCTGGAGAACAACTAAAAAGAAATGAAGCATGCATGGAAATTCAGTGGATAGCTGCAAGATCTCTTGCAAAACATATTCAAGCTTACTAACCCTTTCATATGGAATGTAAACATTCTCGTTCTGAGGTGGAAAGGTAACTTGAGTGTGCTCCTCCTCAGCAATACCCTCATGCTTGGGTGCAAGCAAGGTATCAAAATCTTTGCTAGTCTCCATTTTGGCTAGATGCCTGATCTGGCATCCTTGTGAAAGAATAGCCTCCAAGCTAATCCCGCTGGGTCTACTTTGATTAGCTTCTTCCACATTCATAACCCCATGATGATTGGAATGAGCTACCTTGTGTGATTCAAATGAAACTATGGCAGCTCCTTCCACTTGGTTATGTTGCTCACACTCTCTGGATTTAGTTAATGATGGCTTGGCATCAAGCTTTGAGAAAAAATCCTCCACTATGCTTGAAAACATATCCTCTTCAAGTTCCTGATCAGCTTCCTCATGCATGACATGTCCTACATCAATCTCATAACTTTCTCCTTGAACACTTAAAGGAGTACCCGTACCTTTCAAAACATGCTTTTGTTGATCGTGTCCCTCTTGATTGATGTTTTCACAGGTACCAACCCTTTCACCTCTTAAGATCAGGTTGTCCCCATCTTCCTCTTGCTGAATGAACAACCTATCAAAGTGAATTTCATCTTCTGGTTGTCCAAGCTTTAACATTGGTGTTAGTTCAAGCAGGGTGTCTCTATTATCACCCACAAGACTAGGAAGTTCAACAAGCCAATCTATTGTGAGCTCATCACTTTGCAGCTCAAAACTAGGCATTGAGGTAAGTTCAGTCAAGCACTGCTCATCTTCACCTATAAAATCTGGAAGTTCATCAAATAAAAAAACAAAAATTTGAACTTGAGCATCCTTTCCTTCTTCAATTGTCTGTTGTCCTTTCTGCCCCTCCTCCTGTCTAAGCTTTTCTTGCTGTAGTCGGTAACATGCTACAACTAAATGCATTGGATTTACTTTGCTGATCCTCTCCATGAGGAGTAAGTCATCTGGATCAATGGGCTGCTCTTGAGGGATGATGGACTGGTCTTGTTCAGGTACTACATTCTCTTGCATTGAATTGAATCCCTTAAAGCTTGGAATTTCAAACTGAGAAGACTTACTAGGGGATTCGAGAGGTTGACTTTGCCTAAAGCTGGCAAACTTGTACTTGGGAACCTCTTGTTCGGAAAATCTTAGCCTCATTTATGCATCTTTTGCAGCTAGCTGCTGGGCAAGGTTCTCTTCAAATTGCCTCTTTTTGGCCTCCCATTCCTGCTCACTTATTTGAGCTTGGTAAGCTTTTTGTTCTTGTTGCCAATCAATCTCCTACTGTCCTTCAATCTCCAACATTTGTCTTTGAAAATCAAAGATTATGTCATCAATGCACATGTTGTTAACTCCTTGAGATTGGGCATGTGAATAAACATGTTGGTTGGCATTATGATGGCTTTGCTAAGACTATTGTTAGACATATATAGGCTAATGCACAAACCGAGCAAGGGTGGGAGGGTGACAAACTTGTGGGGAATATTGATAATCTCTTGTAGCAAAGATACTTGGACTAAAAACAACTGCATACTCATTTTGATATGGTTGATAATTGGGTATATGAGTATAATTTTCGTTAAATGAGGGATGATTAGCAATTTCATGACAAGCTAGATGATAGAGCATGTCTTCATAAAATGTAGACATTTTGGAGCATTCATAGAAGCTGGAAATGCATTAAAATTTCTTGTAAAACAAGAAAACTAGATATGATTTTCTGGAAATAAGAACATACCAACACTTAATCTACTTGAAACCAGTTGTTATTCTCCCAGAGTCACCAGGTATGTAAAGAAAATGCCTCCAAAAGGCTAGAACTATTGTTGCACACACCAAACAGCAGCAATAAAATGCTTAAACATGAACTGAGAAGCAGTTCATGGTCCCACCAGGCGTGCCAAAACTGTTATCACCTGAAATTGCACCCTTGTTGAACCCGATGTTCAACACATCAGTGTAACATGGGAAGACCTCTAAAGATGTGGGTTTCTTGTAAACAGAGGTCAACCTCTGGAGAAGGCCGACTTCCTTGTTGGGTCATCACCTTAAACTACTAATTTTGAAAGGAAAAGGGAGAAGGAGAATGCTTTAAAATTAAAATTAAACCCTATGGTGATACACCTAAACATTACTTGGATTTGAAACCAGACTTCATACACTTGCTTGCAATGACTGAAGATAAATTTGCACAACTCACTTCTGTATATTTTTTGCAAAAGTGTTTCACAAACAAGTCCTGGTGCTAAGATTCCTAGAAGGAAAGTTAATTTCACATCTAAAATTCATTTACATCTTTTGACACAATTTGTAACCTGCAAAAAACATACTTTCTGCATAAAGGTTCTAAAATCTAAGACAAAGCTCAAAGGAAATAAACATTACCTCACTAAAAGCTTGATCAATCAGTTGACTGAACACAAAAATGCAAAGAGAAAGTAGGAAAAAAGCTTCAAATCAATAATAATCAAGGTCTTTACTGAATTTCATCTCCAAAAATGAGTTACAGAAGTTTGCTAGTCTAAGAAAGGACTGCAAAAGTCATAGACTTTCGAAAAGCATAAGGAGAACTCCAAATGAGTTACAAAACCTACATCAGTTGAGAAGGGATTTTAGGAAAAATCACTAACTCTCCAGAATGCATAATCCGAACTACTTTACAAAGAGGCAAAAATACCCTATATACCAAAAGAGTGTCGGCCCCTGCCTTAGGGTTACAAAAATGAGTCGGTGCCTAGACACGTCGACCCTAGAAGCACTTTGGAAAGAAGTTAATGAGGCATTCAATGCACATAGCCTGCTCGTGTCGGTGGAAGCTTGCTCCTAGGCATGGTCTTCAGATCTTTATAATGATCGCATTAACTTCAAGCCTTCGCGTCCACCCTCAAGACTCTGCCAGAACTGTTTTGAATGCTTTGTAGCATGGTCATTAATGTCGACCCACTTTGGCCAATAGCGATCCCAGTTGTCACTGTGACTCACAGCTTCCCCTTCTTCGACTTTCTTCTTGCTCCAAATCTTTCGGCAAGTTGATCCCCTTCAAGAAGTAGCATCAGATTTACCTATTAGATTCAAGCACCATTGCTTCATCGAGCTGATCCATGCCGCGCACATTTTGTCGATCATTCTTTACAGGGGGAGTCAATCAGTCAAATTTCCCATGATTCACCCTAGCGCCTTCTAATTGGTCAACCTCATGCCACGCAGATTCCCGACGGTCAAAGGTTGCTTCATCAGAATCGCATGTTAGTGAGACACTAATCATGTCTCCCCGATGCAAGTACACCTCATAGCAGTTATTGGCATGACATGCGACAGTCGGCGAGACCCTATATCGAATGAAA
Organism: Sequoia sempervirens; assembly: GCA_007258455.2. NCBI lineage: Eukaryota > Viridiplantae > Streptophyta > Pinopsida > Cupressales > Cupressaceae > Sequoia > Sequoia sempervirens. The sequence continues at coordinate 26,519 of VDFB02351521.1, forward strand.
AAGTCATACCGAACTCGCCCTCATCATCGCCCAGACTATTGTCAAAGACACATTGGGTTAGCAAGAGATCTTCAGTCGGCAGGACTTCTTGGCGAGCCCTTCAATGTTTCCCGAGCTTGAACCCTTCAGTGGAGTCGGAGCCTGGATGAAAACCAAAACGGGGGCGGAGCCAAGATGACACCGAAACCAGGACCAGAGTCAGAATGGGAACGAAAGCAAAAAATAGACGAATCCCGGCAGAACTGGGACCGGGACCAAGTCCGACACTGAAACTTTCTTCAAGTTTCAGGTTCGGATTTCGAACCGGTCCCGCCCTCGACAAAACTCAAAAGAAGATGAAGAAAAGGATGAGAAGGAAGAAAGACGAACGGGAGAAAGAACCCCCCGACAAAATACAAGGAACAAAGGAAAAAGAACAAGACTTGCGGAATCGGAACCAGGACCAGGACGAAACCAGAACCTGAAACTTTGGAAAAGTTTCAGAGTTCAGTTCCAATTTCGGTTCCGGGATCGCCGGAACAAAACCAAAGACGTGCAAGGAAAAACAAAAAAGGAGGAACCGAGACCAGGAACGAAACGAAATACAAAATTTGGAAGGAATTCCAAGTTCGGAATTAGTCTTGGTCTCGGGTCCGCTGGAACACAACAAAAATAGGGGAAAAAGGCAAGAAGAAAGGAACAAAGGGAAAAACCCACCCCATAGTCAAAAAGAAAATGAAACACACATAAGTGCGGAACCGGAACAAAAATGGAAACTAGAACTTTTGGAAAAGTTCCAATGTTTGGTTTCGGTCCGACTCCGCCTCCGACAGAACAAAAAGAAAAAGGGCAGAAAGAAAATAAAATAGAAAGGGGAAAAACAAAGCAAAAATATAAGATGAAGACCCACCCAAAACTGAATACCTACACGCTGGGCTCAACCCTTGTAGGAGCCACATTTAATCCATGTGCCGAATTAAAAACATAATCTCCCCTGTAGCTGATTGAGAAGCAAACAAGTTAGAAAATATGTAACCCAGATAGAAATGTTCCTCCAGTTGGCCTTCATGAACACTCAAAAACATAGGTTACCCTGCCTGATTGAGCCCGTAGGTGAAAATTGGGTAACACTCATGTCATAGAATTAAGACATTTGTCATAATCTTGTCTAATCATATGTCTCACCTTGGCTATATAACCAAGGGTTTCTCATACATTGTATATTGGGAATTCTTGGATTTAATTCTATTGCAATCTCCATAGCCAACTCTAACGTGGTATCTGAGCAAGTTAGGTACTATTGGATAGTATTTTTAGAGAGACCTTGGTGGATCTTGAAAAGTTGAGCATGCTCTTCTCTTGCATCATATGATGATTTGGAGAACTAGAAAAGACTTGATAGAAATACTAGATTTTGGGGGGTTCCTCTTTGTGGCTTTGTATTACAGGTTCATATTGGAGATTGTTGGTGCGAATCTAAGCTCACCATTGAGTTCAAGGTGTTTGAGAAAGTTAGTATTGCCTTTTTTTTCATTTAAATCGAACATATGAGGTCAGATCTATGAGGGTTTGCAGCTTAAGAGTGGTTGCCAGATCTAAAAGGTAGTTGCAATTTTGGAGCATTTTGGGTCAAACCCAACCCTTCCATCGTATCTAGAAGGCCCAAAAACCCGACTGTCAATTCGTCAAAATTGGACAACTTTTCCTATAGCTTGAGGGAAAAAATTTCCCTCCTTCGTCGTATAGTCACCATTATGACTACACAATCAGTATAGTCGAAAAATATTTTCAATTCTTTTTTATATAATTTTTTTTAATTTTTTTTAAATATAGTTTCCGACTATATTGTATTTTAGAAAAAAAAAAATATTTAAAAAAAAACCCTATGTATGTAGGTACTATAGATTGAGAGACAGGTACCTCATAGCCTTTGTGGGTCTATGAGGATACCACATGTTGTGCTAGCCCACACACAACACACTAGTTGTGTGGTCCCCCATCTAAAAAATTGGCAGCATAAAGAAGAATCTGGCGAACCAGAATATTTATAGCATATTTCGAGCAAAAGAATATTTCGACCCCTGTAGAATATACTAACAAAATAATATTCCCTTTGAATATACTAGTAGGGTGGTCCAACCTATAATGTCCAATAGGTCATCAATTTTAACCTTATGGTTGATTGACATCAACACTGCATCATATTTTGTTTTGAAATTTTTGAACCCCTCATGGATGGAGTTTTCGTTTTTGTAGTACAACTTCGGAAGGCCATAACTTAGTCATACAATCTCCTTTTTTGAGCAATTTTTTTAATTTGGGGCAAAATTTTGTGCTCTTCATAGTGGTGCAAATATATTTTGAGATTGTGATTGGTTGTTCTAGAAATTATAGATTCTCACAGGTGTTGTTGTCATTCTCATTTTGGGAACTTTCGGGGCTCCATTCTTGCTCCCATAGTGACATTTATGGGTGATTTTTTTTTTGAAGTACCTAAATTTTTCTACAATTTTTAGTGGTGTGATCAAATTGATCTCATTCTATGTAAAAAAAATTATTTTGAGCTTGTCACCAAATTTGGCATATGTATGCACTAAGATCAAGTCCACTTTGTTGTTTTTGGCAAGTGATATCTATAATCACACTAAATATAAAGTACCAAATCATATATTTTTGGGGGGGATTCTTGGTTGAGTGATTTAGGGGGTCTCTCGATGCATTCTTTTGATCTATTTGCTTGTGCTCTTCTTTTTCATGGATCATTCTAAGGTTCCTTTGCTAACATCATACAACTATTCAACATGGCATCAAAATGCATGGAGTGTTTTAATGATTGAAGGTCACTCTCTATGTGTTGAAAATAAGGCACCTAAACCTACGGATGTAGATAAAAGGATAAAATAGATGATTGAACAAACCAAAGCTCTTGGATATCTTTGCAAACTAGTTTCTCAAGATCTATTATTTCAAATTGAATCATATAAGGATTCTCATGAATCTTGGAATGAATTGAAAATATTGTATGGTAATACAGATAAAGTAAGAGGCTATCAAATTAAGAATGAATTGATGAGCCTTGATCCTAATCTAACTTTGACAACATCTAGGACTACATCGTAAAGGTTAATGATCTAAGAGAGAAATATAAAGCATGTGCAATTGATAAGGACATTTAGTTGGTCTATAATGCATTGAAAAAACTTGGTCCTAATTATGTTGATTTTGTTTCTAACTTTCATACTCATAGATTGACTATGGGGTCTGCATATACTACACCTTCATTTGCACCATTTTCTAAGATGTTAACACATGAGCAACAAAAGCTTATATTGATGGGTCTCATCAAGACATCTAAATCTTAGACATTGTTGGTTAGTTAAGTGAAAGAATCAAAATATATTGATAAGAAACAAAATAAATCAAAGAATAATCCACATTTAGATAAACCAAAGAATAAATCCTCTTCCAAAGAGAAATCATCTAGGAAGGAGAAGCCAACTTGTTCATATTGCAAGAAGCTTGGTCATGATGAACATTCTTGTTATAAGAAGGATATTGATGAATTAAAACATCTTCTTAATAAGAATCATATTGATCTTCCTTCCAAAATATCTAAGTCAACTTCTTCTTCCTCAAAATAGTCTAATAAGGCAAAGGTCATGCTAGTTTGACTTCTACATCAGGATATAAAGGGAAAGTTCTTTGAGCTTCTACAAGTCTCGGATCAGGGAGATGGCTTCTAAATTTAGGAGCATCTCGTCATATGGCATCTTTATAGTCTATATTCTCTTCTTTTGAGCCTTGTACTATGTCTCCTATTTTGATGGAAAATAATTCATAAATGAGTGTAATTGGGAAAGGATCAAAAATATTAGGGAGGAAACATTCAATGATGTTTTATGTGTACCTCATTTGTCAAATAATCTTCTTTCCATCTATCAGATTACACATGGTTGAGATGGGAGGACTATGGAATTCACTCCTGTTTCAATTATCATTAGAGACTTGGAGAGTAGAGAGATTCTTGCTATTGTGGTGGTTAATCATTCATCTGGGTTGTACACCTTTGCAGATTTACTTTTGATGATGAAATTTTTCCTTCGGTTGTTGATCACACTTCTAGTGTGAACCATGATTCAGAGGATACATTTGGCTTCTTGAACTTGGGAGTTCTCACATTGGATTCCATTCTTGAGCCTTGCATTCCATCTCCTCCATCTACATTTATATTTGATGATGCTTGTGTTTCTACAAATATGGCTTCTTGTGAGTCAGTGTAACAGGATCTACATCATCTTCCAGCTACATCCAATTGGGATGCATACTTGACAGACATTGGTGGGTTGTTTCTTGAGTCTAACATTTTAGATTTGGGAGACAACATTGATTGCATACATATTCTCTTTGATGGAGATGATCCTTCTTCAATTGTTGTGAGGGAACACTCTGACCCTCTTGTTCATTCTCGACATGATCATTCTTCATAGTTTGATGTGAGTGTGGATACTTTTGAACAACATTTGGAGGAGTATTCTTTGTCTTCAAAGGAGATATCTTTATCTTTGGAGTGTGTTTTGCATCTATCTTTAGGAGGTTTTGGATTGACATCTTTACTTGTGTGGCCTAGAACACCTATTTGGAGTGTTTGATCTTTTGACATCGACATGGAGACACTTGATTGTAATTTAGAGACATCACATATCATTGTCCTTCCCACATCTTCCTTTTAGGAATGGGAAGACATATTGAATATCCTCGTGGCTTTGTTTCTTCCTAAGGGGAGGAATATTGTTTGATGAGATTGGATCATATTCAGCATTCAATGTCGAGATTCTACCATTGCAAGAGACTCACCATTGAGGGGTGGTTGCATGGTCTCTCTTCTTCTCTTTTATGGGGGTCTTAACCTCACATGGGGTTTTTTCCTCATTCTTCATGGGAGATTTTTTGTATTTCATCTCTCTTTTGGGGAGGAGTTTTTTCCCACTAGGTTTTATCCTTTTCTTCATTTGTGAGAGATTTCATTTGCATATGTACATGGGTACCTAACATGGCCTTGTAGCTAAGACCCATCTTTGCATAATAATCTACTCCCTAAGTTGCACTTAAGGGGGGGTGTTGGTGTGAATAAAAGTCTTGTACCTAGTTAATTCCTACTAGGGGACTTATTCACATGTTAAGTTTACTTAGGTCCTAAGATTTTTTCTATAAGACTTAGTTGTCATGTCTAGATATTATCTTTTTGACTTTTGTGTCAAGTTAGTTGTCTCATGTCATAAGGTTAAGACATTTGTCATAATCTTGTCTTATCTTACGTCTCATCTTGGCTATATAACCAAGGGGTTCTCATACATTGTATATTGGGATTCTTGGATTCAATTCCATTGCAATCTTGAGCATTGCATATTGATCTCTTTGTGCTTTCCATTTGGCCTCTAGATCTTGGGTGGAAATCTCCATAGCCAACTCTAACATGGTATCAAAGAAAGTTGGGTGCCATTGGATAGTTTTTTTGGAGAGATCTTGGTAGATCTTGAAAATTTGAGTATGCTCTTCTCTTGCATCATATGATGTGTTGGAGCTAAAAAATCCACCTTGGTTTTCACATGCCTCCATTTTTATTTATCATTCCATTTCCATCCTAAGTCCCATTGCCCTTATTTTTTTAACTATATCAAACAAAATTTTTTGTACATATCTCATAAAATAAAGCCCCTAATTATCACTTTGAAATAATTCCCCTTCTTTAGGTACTTCCTTGACAGCACGAGGTATATCACCAAGACAATGCCATATCGAAGAAAGTTTCACCATAGTCTCCTCGACAAGATTAATAAAAGGCCAATGAAAATGTCAATGAGACCCTCATGTTTCGAAGTGACTTACTCGAATGTCTCTCTGACAACCCAAAGAACAACATATTGAAGAGACTTGGATGCTTTGGAGTGAAAATTTAACTTGTGTCTCTAACAAGATACAGTAATGTCAATACTTTAAAGGATACAAGATCATTTTTCATTCAAGAAATAGAAAAAAATCTCTTTGACATCAAGAGGATATTATAAAATAAATGGTAACTTATTGACAAAACACGATCGAGTGAGTACAACGACAATCTTGAAGAGACATCAATGTGTTGGACTAAGAAATGAAGAAGTCTCTTCGAAACCACAAGAACAAGTAAGAACAAGATGTCGAAGAGACACAAAGGCATTGAACAAATATTGATAAAAGTCTTTTCAACTTTCTAACAAAAAGAACACAACTACAAAGCATACATTGTAGATGAGACTATGGGACATCGAAGGGAGATAACCACCAGTCTCTTCGACATTTTAAAGACACAAAAGAGGTCATTCGAAGAAACACTGTTGAAAGGAGGAACATGGGTATGTCGAGGAGACACAAGCTTATTGGAAGGAAATGATCACCAGTCTCATTGACATACTGATATCAAAAGTATGAGGAAGGAAAAAATTGAAGTGTATCCATCAAAGAGACTTTGTGGAATCAAAGAGAAACTCAAATGTCTCTTCAAAATTTTGAAAAGGAATCAAACACACATTGGAGAAATAAAAGGACATCTTTGAAAATATAATCAAGGTCTCTTCGACATTATGAAATAATGTCTCACCTAGTTGACATGACTAATGAGGTCATCAAGAAGACAACTGCCATTAATATTGCAACTGATTAGAAAGGTGGCATGGACACCATTTATGAACCAGAGCTGGTTCAAGCGAGCCAAATATCGATGTACTTGACTCTTAAGAAATCAAAATCACTGTAAATTGTGGCTAAATATTGAGGAAGTGGAGTCAGACGATAGCAAGCAGCTCAGAAACCATGACATTAGTTCAAGTAAGTGTTCTTAAGGCTCAGCTAAACATATTCTACAAAAAATTGCTTGAAGTATTGTACGAATAGGGTTTGAGATGGATAAAACCCCTGAAAAATCAAAAGTAAAGAGGCAGAAAACAGAGGTTTGACCATTAAACCAAGACTTAATAGATCAATATCCCAGGTCTGGACCAAAATCTAGGAGAACAATTCAATTGAATCCTTCATGTGAAACATTGGAAGATAAGCATAAAAATCTTGGAGATGTGTGGACTCCACAAAGAGGCTATGATCTATTTATATATCATTATAGAAAGAAGTACAAACATAGACCTGTCTCAAATCCATGGAACATGAATTTGGAAAAACTTGTGCTGCCTAATGTGTTTGTCAACGTGGAACTGGTTAAGGCACTAGCTAAAAACAACCCTAAAATGAGGGCAATCTATTCCCATGATGGTTCATAATTTATTATCATAACACGAGATTATATCTACACAATTTTTTAACTTGACACATCCATGAAAACAAAATTGAGGATAAGAGATATGTTGGAGGAGTATTGAACCATGGATACAAGTTATAAGAGGTGGAAATTACCTTTGCATAGACCCAAGGGCCCAGGAAACCAACTTAGAAGATTCTCTAGTGATGAGAAACCCCCATGTCCTATGGATTCATTTGAAGAATACTACCAGTACACCTACTATTCAGCTGGCCAAGTCCTAGGAATTGATGCTCCTATCATGATGGCTATAGCTCCCATGGTTTTAGTCACAAATATCCAATGTCAAGATGCTAGGCCTTATGACTATGCAAAATACTTGTTTGAGGTCGTTAATACCTTGCTTACTGCCATTAAGAATAAAAATGATTCCATCAACTTCAAGCAATATTCTCTACTCATGCATATGATATTATATGAAGGACAGGCAATGGGCATGTGGGGAGAGGAGTTAAGAATCAAAAATTTGGATAGCGATGAAAATTATAGACTAGTTCAGATGTGGACGTCCATATGGGATAGTAGATGTGGGAGATCCCACTACTTATATTTTGAAGAATATTCTGTGAAACCTTTGTATAAGATGATTGGCCACAAATGTGATTATAACTTGTCTCCAAAGATATAGAGATTCCTTAGACCAAAGGAGAAAAACCTTGAGGGAAAGGTAAACCATAATTGGGGGGACTGGTATGCATTTAAATATTGTACTGTGATAAGAGTATATGGATTCAAAGCAACTCCATTTTTACTGCCTAAGACTGTACTAGATAGGGTTACATACCTCAAGATTGTGAGGCAATTGGCCTTCTCAACTTTCATGCACCTTAAAAGCTATGGAAGGCAATCTTTCATGCCTTATACTTTATGTTTTGGTGACTTTACCATAATTGTTGATCAAGGGTATGAATCAATTAGCAGCAAAATAGATTATTACGGCATGCTATTGGGAAACAAGAGGGAAAAGTTTGACCTTGAGAACTTTATTCATGATGCCAAAATATCACAAAAACTGAAAAGATATGAACATGAGTTCTTCATGGATGATGTCATTAGAAATTGTGATGAAACTCAGGTAATGATAAGGAAGGCTGCATACAACAGAATAGTTATGGTGGAAGCTTGGAGGAGAAGCAATAATCCATTATATGCAGAAGCTTTTCATGAAATACAAGATCCTATGGAGAGGCTTGAGCAATTGATCCTACATGAATAATAATTGACTAAGGATGTACCTCTCATAGCTTTTGAAAGAAGAAGAGATATTGGTTTTTGGAGACATGCTGAGAATGTAGTACCTTTAAGTCATTTATCACCATAGCCTACTCCAGAGGTGAGCTTCTCAGCTGATACTCCTATTATTATTGAGGATGATATTGAGGAAGAGAACCAAGTTACACAAATCACCATTCTCACTATTCCCCAATACAAAGTGCCACTAGAGAGGAATATGATCACATTTGAAGCTTCTAATGAATTGTCTGATGATGTGAGACATCATGCTAGCCAAAAATTCATTGCAGATGACACATTTGTTCAAACCTCTAAGTTTAAAGCCTTCATTTATGAGTACAAAGGAAAAATGATAAGATAAAAGCTAAAAGAAATCAACCCTGAGCAAGAAGTAGATGCCCTGAAAGAACTCCAGTGTGATGTTGATAAAGAAATGGATAACATCACTCTTGAGAGAGGAAGAGCATTACTACAAGAAGATGGGGTCATGCTTCTTCTAGGGTGGGACATCAGCTCTGCCATAGTGTTTGATAGTTTCCTAAAAAGAGAAAATAAGCCCTTGCAATTGACAGATGAGGCCAGTGATAAGATATACACTAGATTAGGGTATAATCTTGATAACACTACTTTGCAGATTTGGACACTTTACCCACCAAGAAAGAGGCCTTCCCTTATCAATAATCATAATTAGATCTTTGGTCACCTTTTAGTACAGAGAGTAGGGGATACAAACCCTATTGAGACTATTGATCTAAATGTGAATGTGGCCAAGTTTACCAAGGCTCAAATTTAGAAGTTAATTAGAGATAATAAGGGGTTGATTGAGGAGAATGAGAGGTTGAAGCAATATGATATCAATTATATAGATAGTTTGCCTTCCTCCTACGCACTTTACTCACCACTAATTGAATGTGAAAGAAAGGTACTCGAAGCAATGTCTAAGACTAGCTATTGGAAGCACAAGTATGAAATGATTTAGAAAGGGCAAGAGGAATTGAAGAAAAAACTAAAAAACTACTATATTTGAAATGGCATTTGAACTGGTATGTAGGAGGTTTGTTGATATGACTAAGCTTGTTGACAAATTCTGGGTTATCCATGACAAAACATATGCAAATTTACAAGAACATAATAGGTTATGTGATAGAATGAAGGAGGTGGGACTATAGATAAAGGTGAAGAGAGGAGATAACAAAAATGTATTTCAAGAATATCAAGAGCTTATGAACACACATGATAGCTTCCATAACATACTAACACAAGAATTAAGTGACTTCAGTCAGTCACTAAGCATGGCTCTGCCAAGTTTCTTTGAGGAAATAGACTTAAAAGACCAAGATGTATGGAAGGATGAGATAGCTTAGTATATGCCAATAAATCTTGATGAAATTAACGATGAAGATAAGGTGCTTGAGAAAACACATGTACATCTAGGATGAATCTTTGAACTTGAATATGCAATGAAGATATCATAAACAATGCAGACACTTATGCAAAGATAGGATATATTGAACATGTGTCAAAAATTAATTTATTCATTGCACGGGTCAAGTAGGGAGTGACATGGTACCAAAGTTTGGCAATTGTGGGTGCATTATCATGGAGGATGAGCCTTGAATAGGTCTTAGATGACCACAAACACTTGCTAGAGACTAATGGATCATGGTGCATCCACTGAAAAATTACTAAGTTTTTATGTTTATGTTAATCAAGTTTTAGTTATCAAGCGACATACCTTTTTGTAATGGGTTTGTAGCTTGTCGCTTCTCGTATAAAAAGGGAAACCAAGGCCTAGTTTTGATATCATTATCATCATCATTAGTAGTATTAGATAGGCTCATCCACTATTATAGCACATTCTACTCATCCATTTCCATATTTTAGATACTTTTGCTATAAATATATATCTTTTGAAGCAATATAATGGAGAAGACTATTCATAATCGGTGATTTTTTTCTAGTGTTCAATTGTTGTATTAATATTCATTCTTATATGTTACTGTTTTGTCTCCAAAGGGGTTCTTCTAGGTTATTCAGATTTATACAATTTTTTAGGACACATTTGTTGTTGCTATGTGATTGTCTTGATTGGGTTTTGGCTAGGATGAATTAAATTCCTTTAAGATAATTCATTTGAATTGGTTCCTGCGAGGGATTGAAATCCTTTTAAATTAGTTATTTTGATTGGTTTCCATCAAGTTAAGAATTAAAAATCCTTTCAGGCTATCACAGTAATTTGGGAGAATAACACTGGGATTAATAAAGAAGAGTACATCAACTGACAAACCCGCACGTTTGTACAAGGTGAAAACATCCAAAGTGCCCAACAAGTTAGAGTTAAGTTGAGAAGTAGATCCACCTATCTTAAAAATATGTCTCCATCATCATCATCCATCCCTCGACTCCATTTTCCCAATAGGATTAGGCACTAGTCATACACAAAGCATTTTATACAAACTTTACTCATACACTTTATTCTCAAAGACATCTTTAGTAGGAACTAGTTAGTAGCCTTGCATCTACTTCACACAGACGTGCCATTATGAGTAGATTACCCAAATTAGAGATCACATTTAAACCTTCAAATCAACCTTATCATTTAGGTACACTCACCTAGGCTTAGTAGAGCCTAAAGAGCAAGGGGTTATCAATCATATTTTTCCTGTTTGTTAGCCAAAAATGTACTAAGAGATTAGCACCCTCTTAAGGTTCAAAAATTGCATTTTTGAGACCTAATATGATGATCTGGGGAACCAAAAAAAACTTGATAAAAATACCAGATTTTGAGGGGAGTTCCTCTTTGTGGGTTTGTATTATAGGTTAATATTGGAGCTTGTTGGTGCAAATCTAAGCTCACCATTGAGATCAAGGTGTTTGAGAAAGTTAGTTTTTCCTTTTGTTTCATCCAAATTAGACATATGAGGCTAGATCGATGAGGGTTTGAAGTTGAAGAGTGGTTGCTAGATCCATAAGGTAGCTATAATTTTGGAGCATTTTGGGTCAAATATGACCTTGCCATCGTGTCTAGAAGGCCAAAAATTCCTAGGATTCACTACCAATTTGTCAAAATCGGACAACATTGCCCAAAGCTTGAGGGAAAAATTGCCCTGCTTCATCGTATAGTCACCATTATGACTGCATAGTCGTACAGTTGAAAAATATTTTCAATTCTTTTTTATAAAAAAAATTATAATTTTTTTAAAATATAGTTTTCGACTATATTGTATTTTAGAAAAATATTATTTAAAAAGAAAACATATGTATGCACGTATTGTTGAAAAAATGAAGAACATCTCATTTTGTTACTTTTTGTTGTCATTGATGTCACCATGATATATGAGTTGCAACTACAAGATCAAGACTAAAGTTACTCCAGTATTCTAGTTCGGGATCTGAACCAGTATTTTGCTTGCATCCTTCGGTATTTTGGTTTGCATTTATTTTTCAGTGATCATTGTTGCCTACGATTTTGGGAAATGGTTTGCAGGTGTCAGAAGCATGTACATACAAGATCTCATGTATCCATTTGTTCGTATGGTGTCACATTGGTGTTTTGCAGTTATGTTTTCTGGTCCATTATTGGCCGACTTGATGTATGTCTTATGTAAATTAACTTTTGCTACTCAGTCATATGTGCGACCTATTTTAGGTCTGTACTGACTTGTTGAAGCGTGTGGATTATCTTTTTCAAAACTTGAGGCCAACAGTTGGTATTTTTGGTAAATGAGAAAGTGCATCTAATTAGGCTGACCTAATTGATGCTTGAGAAGAGATTGGGTATATATAACGAACAATTTTTGAAGAAGTGATGCAATAATGTGAAGTAGTGTGAACATGATGAAGTGTGTCAAGTTTGTTTATTGAGATTTTTTTGGAATTGAATCCACACTCATTAGGTGTACTCTATTAGTTCATTTTCTTGCTCAAATCCACTCAATCATTGTAATTCTATAGGTAGTGAGCCTTTATTTCTGGACAGTGAGTCCTGGCAATGAGCCACCCATTTTGTAATATTTTATAACCAATTATACTATATTGTGAGCTAATACTCACTGTGGTTTTTCTCATTTTGGGTTTTCCATGTAAATTTTTTGGTGTTCATGTGTCTTGTGTTTTCATGCTTTGTTAATGCTCTTATTTATCTCTGTTATTCTATGCATTGAAATAGTTGGATTGTATCTAATCAAAAAAATTAAGAAGATATTGATTCACCCCCGCTCTTAGTATCTTGGACTTTCAACAATTGGTATTAGAGAAAAAATCCTCTGGTTAAGCCTAACAGCTTGAGGGAGATCCTGAAGATGGAAGAAATGGATGATAAAAGAGAGCTCCAGATTGCTCTTGAGGATCTTGATAAAGTTGAAAGAGAAAACAAAGATCTCAAAGAGAATATTGAAGAAGCGAATGAATGTGTTTAGAAACTTAAGGAGCAATCAAAAAATTTCAAAGACAGGCATAAGGAAGTAACTGATTAGTTGAAGAAGGAAAATGAAGAGATTATCAGTCTGAAAGTGCAAGTGGAAGAGAAGAAGAGAATAGAAGAATGTTTGACCAAATTGGTACAAAGCAAGTTTGAAGATTGCACTAAGCTTGAACAAGAAATTATGAATCTAAAAGTAGATCTGGAGAAGGCGAAACTTTGTGAAAACAATTTCAAAACTAGCTTAGATAGGCTTGATGAATTGATTGTAGGACAAAAAGCGATTAAAGATAAAAGTAGTCTAGGAAATGATACTGGTGAAGGCTCTAAGACTATAAATAACCAGAAGAATCAAAATGAAGGAAAGCAGAAAGGAAATTCAAGGAACTCTACTAGGAGAGCTCCGGTGAGACAACCTAATGCATAAAGGTACCCTTTTTTTAATGGCACTTATTTTTCATGCAATAAATTTGGTCATAAGGCAACTAAATGTAGAAGTGAGATGAATCAATTCCCTAGTCCTTTTCCTAGTTAATGTTTTGCATGCAAAATATTTGGACATAGGGCAAGTAAATGTAGAACTTCGATGATGAATTAGTTTAATGGAAGAGTGAACCAATCCTTTAATGGCTACTGTTATACTTGCAACAAGTGTGGACATAAAGTTAATCAGTGTAGAACAATAGTTAGCAAAATTCAATCTAATAAGAGAAATGTTGTTTGCTTTAACTGCAACAAACCAGGACATGTTTCAAGAGTCTACAGAAGCAAGAAAAGTAAGAAGATTAATCTGACAGGAGGGAATAAACCTGTGAAGAAGGTTGAAAAGTATGAAATGAAGCAAGATATGAACAAAATTTGGAAGAAGAAAGAAGAACCAGAGACTACTGATGTGTCTATGCCCTCATCTGGTACAAACATTTTCTCTGAAGACTAGACCTGGCAAAGTCATAGGGGGAGCATTATCAAAAAATATCAAAAACCCCTTAGATAAATGTCGTGCTAGAAGTTGGCATGAGGGAAAAATGTAAATAATGAACTATTAGAGGCATTGGAAAAGGAACCGAAAGAAAATATATTGACATGATGATTTGGGGACCGAATTAGGGTTTTCTATGTTAAGAAAAATGTTTTAGCAACTTTTTAAAATCTATCGTATTTAATGCAAATTAGGGAAGATTGATGTTTTATAAAGAAATGTTTAAGGTATTTTGATCATTTGAGCCTTTGGAAGAATTGAAGAAATTTTGGAGCATTCTTGGAGAGATTTGGAGTGTGAGCAATGCAAACCCTAGTTTTAGATTCTTCGTGAAGAAAAAGGTACTTTAATATTCCGTGCAATTGCATTCTTTTGAGCTATTTGAATTTGAAATTGGAAGTATGGCTACTCCTATGGTAGTTAAAGTGTCAAAAAGGCCAAGACCCTCTTATAGAAAGTACTCTTCAAAAGTTTTTCGAAGATGATCCCATGGGCGAATTTTCATCAATTCCACATGGTGTAATGCTGACCAAGGATACTAGGATAATGATTCAGGTAAAATTTGAAGAATACAATCATCAAAGCTAATTGACATCTGGCGAGATGAGCTTACTAGCGATGAATTCAGGGTAAAACCTGAGTATTCAAATGTGGTTGATAAAAAGTTGGAAGTCTGGAACAATTTCCCTAATTTCAACTATGATGACAAATTTGTGAAGTCAATTATGAGTAGAATCCATGAATTTTTTTTGTGGACTGACCGACCGCGTCTTATAACGAGGGAGGCAATTGGGGCCATTACTGGGTTATGGGACAAAGGTATAGTACCCATGCTAATATCTGTAAAGAATGAGGTTGTAGAAGAATTTAAAGGAGCCAAATACGATAAAAGAGCTTTAGCAATGAAAACCATTACTAATCCAGCAATGAAGTATGCATCTCTCATGATAGGTCACAAGATATATTTCACAAACAAAGAGAACTTTGTTTCGACTATTGTTATCTACACTGTGTTTGATATGATCGTGAATGGTGTTGATTATGACTTATGTGAGCTGTTTCAATTACATCTGTTCAAGAATGTGAATTTGTCGAAGGAAAGAAAGTATGCATTTAAATTTGGTTCTCTGATTGTGTGTTTACTATTTTATTTCATGAAAATACTCCCTAAGAAGAATGAAGAAGTATTCTGGAACCCATCCAGACTAGTGGGACATCAAATTTTTGATCACATGCATAATCTGTGGTAATTTGAACCCTCAAGAGGATGCCCTAACAACATTCTCTTATTCAAAAGAAATATGAATGAAAGGGATAGAGTTCTGAGAAAAATTATGGAGAAGTATAAGAATGACATCATATTTCATGTCTCCACTGATGAATGCATGATTGAGGTTGTAGAGCCTCGAACTATCTGGATTCAACGTCTTGGATATGAGATAATAAAAGAAGAAGTTGAAGGTTATGTGCAAATGTTGCTAAAGAATCCAAAGGACCCCAATGAACCTCGAATTAGAACATATGTAGAGAATTCTATGGAAATTCATATGGAGAAACAAAAGCATAAGATTAGGAAGAAAGTGGAGAAAACACTTAAAGATGTCAGTTTCACTGATGGGGAAATTGCCCTTGGAAGGGCTAGGGGAGCACAACTGGAAGCATAATCATCTAGCCCTAGGAGATCCAAAAGGAATACCTCTGCAAAACCCTCTGCAACCCTTGTAGTGAAGATTGAGCCTAGTGTAGTTGATAAAGGTAAAGGTCCAGTTTCTTTCGGACCAACTACAAGATCTGGGAAGAGGAAAGAGACTCCTTTGATAGCCCCTGCAAAGAGACGAAAGAAAGAGTAAGCAATAAGAGAGAAGAATCTTAGTGTTACTGATGACTAGGATGAAGAAGAAGATCCTGAAGCAAAGTTAATAAGAAGAAGAAGAGGAGGTTTACCCTCTGATGAAGGTGCATCTACAAAAGTTGTTGGTTCTAAAAGAGTACATATTGTGTCATTGTTTGAAGATGAAGAAGAGCATGATTTCAGTGTACATATGCACACCAAGCCTGAATCAAAGAAGGCTAAGGTAGTTGGTGAGACCTCTGTGGATTAGAAAGATGAACCAGATATTCTGGTAAGTTCTGGCCCCCGATATAAACTTGAGCCAACTCTTAACGCCTTGCTAACTTTTGAGAATATGCTTCAACCCACAACTGAACATTATAATAAAGTTGGAGAAGAAGACAATAAAACATTGCTTTTGGTTGTTATTCAATATGTTATTGTCTTAGAGGTAAAATGAGATGACATAAGGAAAGATGTTCTTGAAAGCATGTGGGATGATCTGATGAAAATGAGATATGAGGCCATTGTGTTTGAAGAAAAGATTAGAAATGCAACATATAATAAGATTGGGTCTTCCTTGACCCCTGATGATTTGAAATCTCTAAAGAAGATCTGTGTTGAAATGTTTCATATGAAGAGTAGAGTGAATATGTTGATGAGAAGAAATAAGAAATTGACAAAGAAAGTAAGAAAGGAAACAACAAAGGTAATTTGAGAGATAGTAGAAAAGTATGGTATGCTCAAAATCGATGTTGATGCTACTGTTGAAAATGTTCCTTTGGATACAAGTAATGAAGACATTCTTGATAATTTTGATGTTGAAATTAATAGTGGTGATGAAGTTAATGAGAAAAACAATGGAGAAGTTGAGCCTAAGATGCATAATGATGCTCCACCAAAACACACTGAAGGAGAAGAAGGTGGTAATAGGCAAGGAAATGCTGAAGAGGAAGGATAGGGAAATGAAGAAGAAGGCCAAGATAATCCTGAAGAAGAGTCAAATAAATATGAAAAAGATGGAAATGAGGAAGAGGACAACAATGACAAAGATAATGATAAAAATGACGATAAAGATAAAGATGAAGATGAAGATGAAAAGGATGAAAAGAAAGAGGAAGAAGAAGAAGAGGTAGTAGAGGAAGACGAGGAAAATAAAAAGGGAGAGGAAGAAAAGATAGTTGTGGAATCCTCCAGGAAAAACAAAGAAGAAAAATAGATTGTAAAATCACTGAAGCATCCCGGTGATTCATCTTCTGGCGGTGATGTATTGAAAGGTTTGTTATCTAAGCAAATTAGATTTCAACTGATTATTCCCTAGGAACTTTTGAAACTACCTATGATTGAAGGATATGTTGATGTGGAAAAGATGTCTCCAGTACATAAAGTTGTGTTGGGTAATGCTATGCAAGCATCTAGAAGAAAGGAAATTCTTGAAACGCATCAAAAGGGAATGAAATTGATAGAAGATGCTCTGAAAGCTTTGCAAGAAGCTATGCCCAGTGTATCCATTGTTACATCCCTCACCCCTATTGAAAATCTAAGATTATTGTTAGACTCTTTCAATGAGTATTCCTCTAGGCTTAATGAAAAGACAAAACAAGAGATAGAAGAAAACTTGGCGGTGAAAAGGTTGTTGGTTTTACAGGACAAGTTTGCTCTTGCACACTCTTGTGTCAAAAAGAGTCTGAAAGTGGTAAAGGTTTGTGAGTCTGAGGTAGATGTTGTTCTCTCTTATTACTGGAAGTGGTTGGATGCCACTCAAAACATCAAGATTGTCATGGACTCCATTAAGTCTCAACTGTCTACCACTTTTGGTACTTATAGTGTATCTAAAGATAAAGATAGATCAATCTAGAAGGCCATCATTGCACACAAAGAAAATTTCTTTGCCTTCTAGAAACAAAAGGAAGAAATTATCAAAAAATTTAGTCTATTAAGTGATATTGTAAGAATGGAATACACTTTGGTTGGAGAAGCTCTGACATGCATTGAAAGGATTGAGAAGATAAACCTAATT